>RJWM01007217.1:0-79545 GCA_004363535.1 Dasyprocta punctata | reverse complement strand
AGCAATCTGCTTTCATTGTGCTGTACTGTTGCCAATTGCAAATGTTCTCAAACCTGTTTGCACATAATTGTGGTGAATTGGTCAAGATTTGAAAATAATATTTTTATACACATATGCATTTATATACAATACTACATTTTCATGAACAAAGAGCTTATACATTTTGATGTATCAGCATTTCCTGCCCTTGCAAATTGTCTTTCTTTTGGAGTCTAGGGTATTAACTCCTTAGAAATCAAACCATGCCAGGTCTAAATAAATGAACCAAAGCAAAACAGATCAAATTCTTTTCCTCCAGTTTTGTGAATTGATTTGTAACTCAGTGGCTCAGGTATATATATATATATATGCATCATGGTTTGGCACCTGCGTTTTCCCTGTGTACTTCTCAGCAACATCTTCATGCATGATGAAATTTCCCCACCTCTTGTTCCTATGCATTCTTCTACAAAATGACTCATATTTTCTCAAACTTTTTTCACTCTACCCTCAGAGTTTCTCACAAACTAAAAGGAAGCAAAAGAAGGATACATCTTCTTGCCCATTTTTTAAAAAAGTGAACAGTTTCTTTTCTAGAGAGGAGACTCTACACTAACAACATGTTCAGTTAACCAAGTTCCATGCATGATACATAAGCAAAAAATTTTGATGAACTGAACCTGTACTTTCTTCATGCTTTGTTTTTCGTTGTTGTTGATCATTATTTTGAAGAACTATCAGCACAGTAGAGACAGCAGCAGCCACAACGACTGAGTTGAGATTCAAGTTCTAGTCCTGGATTCCCCACATACCCACTCACTAGTTCTGAGTGGGACTTTTCTCATTTGAAAATAAGGAATTTTAGACCATGTTTGAAGTTTATAACAGTGTTCAACGGACTGTGGAGGTGCTTTACTGATTCCACAAATATCTGATGTTAATTTTACAGATTCTGGAAATGCTCTATTCACCCATAAATAAAAGCATACAGTTTTTGCTCATTTATAAAGCTTTATTGTCCTCAGTGACTAACATTGCAATCTACTCTTTTTTTATTATATGTTATTCCATTTCATAATTAAGGTTTAAAAATGTGGACTCTTTCCTTCTTTCCTATCTTCCTTCTTGCTTGAGATTCACTTTCATTGACGTACTTCGATGTAAAGAATTGTATCTTTAAAATACTGTGGAATGTTCTCAGACATTATACCCTCAAGTACTGTTTCTTCTCTATCATCTCCTTCTATTATTCCAAATAGATATACATTAAATTGTCTTACTTTGTTCTCCAAATCTCTTACCTTCTTTTTCGTATTTTCCCTCATTATGTGTCTCTGTATTGCAATCTAAAGAAAATTTTTAAACCTATTTCCTAGCTCACTGATTCTCTTCACCTTTGTCTAATCTGCTCCTTAATCCACTCAGTTTTAATTTCAATAGTACATTCTTTTTATTTCTAGGTTCCCTGTACATGTTTTCAATTTTTTTCATAACACTGTCTAAACACTAAAATCAGTTATTTCTGGTTGTTTCAATACATGAAGCTTTTGTGTTTGGCTTTTACTACCTATTTTTTTCTGTGAGATCTCACTACAGTGCCTAGTATTCTTGTTTTGCTTATAAGTTTTGACTAAAAACTACACAGTTTTGCTGTGGAAATATCTGGTGGCTTAGATTATAGGTGTCTCAAAATTAAAAGCATAAAAAGGGACTTAGCTCATTGGTAGAGCACCCCACATTCAGTTTCCAGTACCACAAAAAAACAGGTTAACTATAAAACACTGATGTTCCTATTAAATCTTTTATAGTGCTTTCAATTTTTACAAAATTTGTAATTTGTGTATTACTTTTCTAGTTTTACTTAAATGCATTCTAGAAGTAAATAGAAAACGTGATCTCAACCTTAATCTTCAGAGGTAACCAAAACCATACATCTGTTTGTTTCATGTTAGCTTTGTCCCCATACATTTTCTTCTATCAATGATAGCTTTCTGAATTCATAAAAATAAAACAAAAAAAAAAAGTCCCACTGCACATTCTTTGGAATTTCCTTTTCACAGTAATTTTGTCCTAATACAAAATATAGCTAAGTGCATGGCTTACCTGGATTTTTGTGTTGTGACACATCAGCCTCTACCTAAGAGATGACTCTAGGTTAGTTAGTTCCTCACTTGCCTACCTCGTCCTATCTGGTGTAAAGTTAGTGAAGAGGAGAGGAAGAGAGCACAGGGCTGAGGCAGAACTGGGGCATCTTCTGAGGATGGCATTTTGTTGAGTGAGAAAGGTACTGGTGCAGGAGCAAGGAAAGAGGATAGAATGGGCTGAATATAGGAAAGAAAATCAAAGGGATAGGAAAACTCTAGTTTAATGCACTCTCCTCATTTTTAAGATAAGGAAACTGAGATTTGGAAAGCCAAAGAGACTTGAGAGGAGAGAGAAAATCCTGGGTCTAAGCTTGGAAACAAGAGACCAATCTACCTCTGCTTCTTCAAAATCACTTTAAGACTTGATCTCATCACACAGCTGTGGCCTCCAATGTGTGAGAGAAATGGGGAAGAAAATGTGAGGAAGGCAGTGAATGAAACAAGCTTGATCAGTCAAATTAAGAGCACAGGGCGACAGATAAAGAAAGTCAGCTTCCTCAATCTTTAGAAAGAACATCAATCTAAGAACAGGAAAACCTAGATTCTATAAAATCATTATTTCTGTAGGTCAAAAATGATGAAGTAGTGGTAATTTCATATAGTCAACCCAAAGTTCCAACTCCAATGTTGTATAGGTGTTTGGAGTTTGGGGAGAGTTCCCACATCTCTTTGGTGAGTGCTGTCTGCCATACGTAGACTATAGAGATTTTGCAAGAACTAACCCAAATAACAGAACATTTACTGAGTGCCTACTGTGAATAATTTCTAAGGAAACAAAAGTGCAACTCTTGCTTCCAAGGAGCTAGAAGTTCAGTGGAAGAAAAAGAGGAAGAGTTAGAAGTGATAAGCAAATAAGAGAGGAAGCAATAAAGTCTGCAGGATTGTGGGTTGTCAGGAAAATAGACTTTTGACTTGGGCTCCCAGGGTTAAGCTGAAGCTTCATGGGTAAATGAGAGGAATCATCACCAGCAAGAAGAGTCTGAGAAAAGGTGTGAAGATAATGATAGTGCATAGGAAATTGAGGAATGGTGAGTCAGTCTAAAAGAAAGTGTGGAGGGAAATATGAGGTGACAGAGGCTGTTTGTAAAATAGTGACTGGATGATACTGATCTGGAAAAGCCACGGAGAAACAAAGAAGTGGTTTACAATTGTCAAGTGCTATTCATCTTAAAAACATAAAAGAAAACCTTTCTAAACACTGATACTATCCCTCCCCTTCTCTCTCAACAGGTTTGTCTTGAATCCTAGATTGATTTGTCAGATTTCTTTATAGAGTGTTTTCTCTCTATAAATCTGTTCACTCCTGGGTCCAGGTAAGTGACATCTAGAAATTGTCAGCATAGTTGGGAGGGTAGGAAAGAGGAAGTGATTCAGTTTGAGTGAGGAGGATGCTGTATCATTGTTCTCCAAATTTCAGCCTTCCCCTCTGTACATCACTTATTCTGATCTCCTTCAAGAAAGATGTGAAATCACTGCAGCCAAGGGACCAGAGGACTGGTATGAGCACTCAGCCCTCTGCCTCTCATTACTGCTCCCTGGCAATGAAGTTATACTGCGTTGGTAAGCTTAATTATACTCTCTCCTCTATTATCTAGGACAAATTTAGGGGCACTGTCTTCTTCCATTAACTAGCAATAGGCTTGTGTGATCCCATCCTACCTCAAAGAAACACTTCCCATTCAAGAGCATGAGAGCTTGATATTGTGGTAATGGAATTTAGGGCCTGAGAATTCTATTCTACCAATGCTTCCCATAAACTAAGAGAAAGAAGCAGACCAACTTGATATTAGATTCTGGCTTTGCTTTTTATTATCTATGTGGCCTTTGGCAAAGACAGTCTGTCTGAGGGACTATTTCTTCATTTTTAAAAGAGAAAAGATCATGGTGATAATAGAGATAAAGCCTCTGGTCCCTGTAAGATGCCAGAAATGTTGCAGTTGCTATCATTACCATCACCACTAACACCATTATAAAGTCTAAACTAAAACAAACTTCTTGCTAGTTGTCTTAGTTACTTTTCTCTTGTTACTAAGACAAAATACCCAATACCCAAAGTTAAGGAAGGAAAGGTTTATTTATCTCACAGTTTGTAAAGGTTTCAGTCCATAGTCAGCTGGTTCCAAGGCAGGGTGGTGTGGCAGAGGGGCAAACATTCGTGGTAGTGGAACATACCAAAAGCAACCAAAGAGGAGAGGGGGCAAGCCTCTTTTCCTTCCTTATATTGCATGCAGGCTACCTGCCCTAGGGAAGGTATAGCACTCACACCCCTAATCCCAGCACTGGACCATGAATCAATCACAAATTCTAGAAGCCCACCCCTATGACTGTATGAGGCTTTTGGGGGAGAGCTTGACACAAACCATACCACTGGTCTCACCCCTTCCCTCTTATTGGCAGTCATTAATTTTTGTTGTTTTTTTGGGGGTTTTTTGCGGCACCGGGGATCGAACTCACAGCCTCACACCTGCCAGACAGGCGCTTATAAACTCCCGACCCTAGTTTTTTGAGGCAGGGTCGCACTATGTAGCTGAGGCTGGCCTTGCGCTCATGTTGTAGCCCAAGCCGGCCTCGAACTCACAACACTCCACCTACCTCAGCCTCCAGAGTGCTGGGATTAAAGGCATGCGCCACCACGCCAAGCTGGCATTCACTAATTTAAAAACAAAAATCAGGTCACATCTATATTACTTAAAACCTTTCTCTAGTGTTCACTGAACTTTTTTATTTATTTTTTTTATTTTATTTTTTTACTAAGAACTGAACCCAGGGCTTAGCACATGCTAGGCAAGTGCTCTATCTTTGAGCCATACTTCCAGCCCTTTGGAAGACACTATAAATAAAACTCAAGTTCTTTCTTCTGAACTCCAGGACCAATGTGAACTTTGTTTTTGTCTCCTTTCTTTTACATTATTCTGTCTCATTGTCCACCCTGCTGCCGTCTGGCTAGCTCTCTCAGCTCCCTCCACACTACACATTCTGTCCATCTCAGGGCTTTGCCCCCAGATGTTCTCTGCCTGGAAGGTACCTTTTGTACCTGTCCTTCACATGGTCTCACCTTTCGGATGCATCTTAAAAGTAACCTTTTCTGACTATACACTACCTTACATAATTTTATTCCTTTATATTCTTCACTAGCTTATTATCAATATTCACTAATAATATATTAGTATGACTATTTGCCAGACATCCATCTCTTCAATAGCTAATAAACTCAAGGGGAACAGGAAACACTTTGTTTTTTCACCAGTTTCCCAGTACCTAGCCTGGCAGTAGACAAAGTATTTGGTTGTTATTATTATTTTTAGGCAGCAGTATTTTGTGTAATACTGCTAACAGATAAAAATCCAGCATTATTTATGATCTCAGTACCTCAGAAAGATTAGGATTTCCTTACAGGGATTACCAGTTGTGTTCCTTTTTAAAACCTTTGCTATGGCAAACAGAAACACCAAAACAACACTTAGAATTTGGAGGAAGATTTAACATTGGATGGGCAATGATAAGGAATCAATCCTGATTAAAATGTTAGGCACTTATCTCTGATGGTCTAGGGCTTATACAGGATAAGTAAGCATGAAGTACACAGGCAGAATGGCTTGTCAAATGGGGGTTGGTTCTTACAGTACGCATCATAGTGACCAGCCATTTCTAAGAAACAGAAGTAACAGGAACTATAACAGAAATTGTTACCTGGGCAACTAACAGAGGCTGAAATATACTGGCTGAGGGGGTAGCCTCTTCTGCTACACTTTAATTTATCTTGTTGGACATCAGAGGTTGAGCTTCCTCTTTTCTGGATCACCCGAATTTTCCATACTAAGTATGTATTTTTAGTAAAAATGTTTTATAAACTGCATTTTAATAAATAGATTTGTCAAAAGAAATCAATCTGATTAAAATTTTTTAAAGTAAAATTCATAATAAGAAAAATCAACAATCTAACATTCTTAAGTGTATCAATATTTTGATAGAGGGCACTGTTAATCAAGGAGCACTGGCACATAAAAAGTTTGTGATTTAATAAATGATTTTCCAGTTGATCACATACAGAGATATTAAAAAGTAAAATGAAATTTTCATGTAGTTTTCCCTAGTGCTAATGGTTCCCAGTATAAAATGAAAATTCAGTATTTGTTGAATGCAAGTTTCTAGAAGACTTCTCCAGTAAAAGAGACAACCATACACATTTGCAACTCTGAAAAAGATTATAACTCATACACTTTGTTGTAGTTCAGAGGTGAATGGCCAACTACAGATTTTCAGTTTATTACTTCTTGACACATTCAAATCATCTTTCATGCTTTCTTAACTTAAATGTAGGTCATTTCTTCTGGAATGTTCTCCAACACACACACACATACTCCTTAACCTCTCCCTCATTTTCTTTAAAAAAACTTTTATTTCCTTTTATTATCTAAAAATGTGACTTTCTCCTGGTAAAACCATTGTTCTCAATTTATAACCACTCCCTTTTCTTGCTGGCCTGTTTCCCAATGCCAGTAGAGGAGCTGATGTAGTTTTCAGTTTTCTTTCTAACCTAATCCAGAGCCCAATTAATGGTAATGATATTCCTTTCTAGTTACCTTGACTCCCTTTTCACCATTGCCTCTGCCTCCTTTTATGACTAATAGTTTTCAACATGTCACTCAGAAACCACATCCTGACCACTATTATTACCAGAACATCTCAAGCCCTAAGCAAGAGAACAATGGAATTAACCTGCTTACAAATTCCCATCTTCTTACTTTTTATTTTTCAAGCTGTGGAAAAATATACATAACATGAAATTTAGCATTTAATCATTTTTAAGTATACAGTTCTGTGGCATTAAGTACATTCAGATTGTTTTGCAACCATCTCCACCATCATTTTCAGAACATTTTTCCATTTTCCAAAACTGACTGCACTACTGAACAATAAATCCCTATTTATTAAATCTTTTTTTAAAATTCTCCATGAAGATGTTTTAGACTTTTCTCCACTTATCCTTAAACATTCAAATCAATGCTTTTTCCTCTTCATCTCTGTAACTCTTTCAATACTTATATTGTTAAAAAACATTGAGGTCATTTTACAAGATCCTCAAGTTCCTGTTCCTAGTCCTTAAAACTTCATGTCTTGCTGGGCGTGGTGGCACACCCTTTAAACCCAGCACTCTTGGGAGGCTGATGTAGGTGGAGTGTTGTGAGTTCCAGGCCAGCTTGGGCTACAATGTGAACAAGGCTGACCTGAACTACACAGTGCGACCCTGCCTCAAAAACACTAGGGCTGGGAGTTTGGCTCAGTGGTTTTAGTGCCTGCCTGGCAAGTGTGAGGTTGTGAGTTCAATCCCTGGTACCGGAAAAACAAAAAAACAAAACAAAAAAAGCTTCATGTCTTCTGCCATTCATTCACTTTTCCTCCTCTCCAACAAAAAGTATATTTCCTCTATTATGAAGCTGACTTCTCTATTACTGTTCTTACACACACATACACACGCACATACATCTCTTCTGGGACTATTGGATAGGTTTTCCCCTTTTTCACTGACTCCTTCCTGAACTGAAAAGCACTCAAGAATCCCATGTATCAATAAAACATAAGTAATAATATTTTAAAATATGTATTGAGGGTCCACTGTATGCCAACTGATGTACTAAACACTTAAAACATACCTTATTTAATTATCACGACCTAACGAGTTCAAATTATTGTGAAAAAATTTATTATTTTGAGGAAGCTGGGGTGTTAGAAATATCAAGTAACTTTCCCAAGAACAACTAGTGAGTAAACAGCATCCTCCCTGTTCCACACTACTCCCCCAAGATATCATTTTTCTCTGTTTCCTACCACAGTTCTTGAAAAGTCTCACTTCCTCCTCCTCCTCCACTGCCCAAACACAGCCCACTGTAGTTGTTTTGAGATTCCAGTCATACTTAAAATATTTTCTCCAAGGTCTCTAATCTCCAACTGGGGATTATGGAACTTTCTGCCAACTATTCTGCTTATTGAGACAGTGCTCTCTCTTACTCTGTTCCTTTTTCTGCTTTTCATTCTGATTTTTTTCACTAATTCCTTTGCTTTTCTTATTCTTTAAATGTAAGATGCACCAGAGTTCCATCTCTCACAATTTTCTCTTCCTGCTTCACATTTTGCCAAGACAATCCATTCGTTCCCACACTATCAATTATCAGGCCTTCACAGAAGAAGAGCAAGCCCATATGACTAATTCTAGCCTTCTGTAACCTGGTTTCTGCTCTCTACCAAAATGTCATTATAATTCTTCCTCGAGCACCTCAAACTGTTTCCACATCTAAATCATCCCCTTTCTTCGCCATTGAACTCCCCTGCTGCATTTGCCATCACTAAGCATTATCACTACCTTTATTTTTCTTCGTTACCCTGTTCTCCTCATCCCCAGCCCATAGCTGGCATATTCCACACCCAAAAAATAGCTGTTGAGGTCCGTGGGTATAGCTAAATGGTAGTGTGCTTGCTTAACATGTGTAAGGTGAAAGACAGAGGGGAAGCAAGGAAAAAGGGGTAGAAAATGGGGCACTGTAGCATGTATCTGTAATCCCAGGACTCTAGAGGCTGAGACAGGAGGATGTTGATTTCCAGGCTAGCCCAGGCAACATAACAAGACTCTGTCCCAGACAAAGAAAGAGCTGACAGACACACCCCTAAACTGGAAGGAAATTTTGGTCCTAATCCTGACTTAGCCAGCAAGCAGCTGGGTGACTTAGTGACCCAAAACTGGGACATAACAAGCCCTTCCTCACACCAATATTCAAAGACTTTATTAAGCATCTGTGATGCTCATTCACCTTCATTATCTTCAGCTTAATCCCACTAACTCTGCCCTAACCGTGCTTTTTCCTGACCTATTTAAATTCAGACCCTAATTGGTCTTTTTTCTTGTTTTCCTTGTCTTTCCTTCGGATATTGCTTTACACAACCATAAGACTACACACACAAAACACAATTAAATGATGTTTCTCACTTGCTTAAAAAATTTCATGCTTCAGTCAGGCATGGCGGCACATGCCTATAATACCAGCACTCTGGGAGGCTGAGGCAGGAGGACCATAAACTCAAGACCAGCCTAGGCAACTTAGCAAGACCCTGTCTCAAAATAAAAAGATCTGGGGAAAGAGCTCAGCACAAAGACCCTGTGTTCAATCCTCAGTACCACCACCACCATTACAAAAAAAAAAAAAAAATTTAGGTTAAATTTAAACTCCTTACTTCATTTACAGCCTTCTGCATTCTCATCTCAATATTACTTAAAAAATTAAATTCAAAAGCACGAGATGTTTTCTACCCCTTGACGTAATGGTACCCATTGCTGCTTCAGCAATAGGGAAGACATATTCACATAGACTGTTGACAAATTATAAATTAATACAAACCTTTGGCAGGCAGTTCAGTGTATCAAGCCATAGCATAAGGGCACCCTTTGATCCTGCAATTCCCCTACTATAGAAGTCCTTCCCAGACCTCATCATGTTCTAGGAAATTTATATAGAAAAGCAATTGGAATTCTAGCGAGTTAATTTCAGTCTACCACTTCCAGTGCAACACACAGTGAGAATAAAGACACTAAGGAATATCACTCCTGTCTTTTTTTTTTTTTCCTAATACTGGGGATCAAACTCATGACCTCAAGTTTGCCAAGCAGGCACTTGTGCTGCTGAGCTAAATCCCCAGTCCTACTAAAGCATATCTACAGTCATGGGAAGCCAAGGGGGTCCTAAGTCCAGCTGGCTAGGGTGATGGTTAACCAGAACAAAGGCCTGACCCAACTCGGGTTTTATTCATTCATGAAGGGAGTGGTTTGAGGATGAGTGACTGAGAGAATGGTGGGAAGTAGCAAGTGCTGGGAGCTGGGTTAGGTAGCAGACCTGAAATCACCTCTGCAATATGCACAGAGAATGGTATGCAGGACGAATAACCTGCACAACACAATTTGAGGTAGTATGTGATGTTTTTGGGTTGGTGCTTCAGCTCTGATGTGTAATCTTTTATGCCCTGTGAAATCACAGTCTCTTATCTCAAGGCTCAGTCCCAGCCAACATCGTGGAGCATGGTTCTTATTTCCTGCCCAGTTTATACATGTTTGGGGGGAGTTATGGAGGTTGGAAAAAAATAGACCTGTGGCCTTGCTTCAAAGACTACACATCGGGGACTGTGTGATCAGCGCAGACTCCGGGAAGAGAATGAGAATGGGCCCCTCGAGGACCCACCCCGCTGGGCCCGAGCGGCACCGGCGCGCAGGCTTAGAATCAAGGACAACCCCCACCCCCGTAAGCAACCTGCTGGTTTGGAGGTCTGGCTAAATTGATAGCAACTAAAAACATTAAGCAACTAAATGCTAGCATTGTTTCATTGATTTTGCAGGCCTTGGGTCAGCAACTTGAGCATCTCTTTGGAAGATGACAGAAGGCAATGTAGCAAATATGGGGGATTCTCTTCTGTCTTGTCTCTGAGGCCCAACATGGTTCTGTTTTGCTTTACTTTGATTATTATTATTATTATTATTATTTGCTTTATTTTATATTGTTTTTATTGGTTTTATTCTGTTTTGTTTTTGGTTCAATTCTACTATACCTGTTGGAATGGTCAGCTATTCTGAAGATAACAAGATATACTACAGTAGCTATTGTTTTCATAGTATCTTTCTTCGAAGTTCTGTATCAGTTCTACTGCTTTGTTTTGATTGATTTTGTTCTGTTATGTTCTGTTGGATCTTACTATCTTTAAAATAAAAATTAAAAAAAATTTTAAAAAGACTACACATCAGCACCTTGGCCAGACCAATTTATATTGCTTAAAGCCAATTGAAGTGATAAGGAAAAATCCCAGCCAGCTCTGTACATATCAATATATGAAAATAAGGTCAAGTTCAGCTAAAATGGGGATAACTGATCTTCTGTCAAGGAGAGTCATCCAGGTGATCCTCCACACCCTACTAATAATTTATGCTGCCAATGAACTTAGAAAGGTTTTCCCATACAGAGCTAGCAGTTGCAACACTGAAAAGGAAAGAGAGAGGAGAAAAATGTAAAAAGAGAAAGAAGGAAGGAAGGAAAAAAGAGAGGGAAGAAGGGGAAGGAAGAAATAAAAGGAAGAAGGAAAGGAAGGGAAGAAAGGAGAGAGAAAAAGAAAAACCTGGAAACAGTCAATGTGTTAAGAAAAGACTGCTCAAGGTATATTTATCTGATTGAAGGCTATGTATAATGTTACTCTTAAAAGAATGTTTCTAAAATGTAAAAATGTTCATGATAAGAGGTTGCTGGAAACAGAAAAAGCAGCTTACAAAATATTTCCAATATAATTCTATTTTTAAATTAAAAAGATATATCTACTATTTCTACATTAAAAAGAGAATACCAAGATCTATAATATATATGCTTTCTTTTCATTTACACAATCCCTAAGCATATGTGCACTTTTATAATCAGAAAAAAATTACTTTAAGAGTCTTCAACTTTAGGAAAAAAACATTGTAATCCAAAGTGGACAATGTATTCAAAAGCATTCCCTGACTTAGTAAAATGGTCTCACATGCTTTATATATTCTTTGAACTATTAGTCTGGTTTTCAATCTATATATGTGATTGTTATGGCTTATGTCGAGATGTCCCCCTCAAAGCCTCATATGGTCACAGGTGGTGCTTTTTCAAAAGTAAGCAGATCTAGAGTGTGATGCTGGGTTTAAGAGTATGTGATTACTAAATTAGTCCACTGATTGGTATGGAATAGTTCTGAGTGTGGATAAAGAGAAGGCCCTTCCTGGGTGTGAGTGCTACCTACCCAAAGGGCATGTTGCATGGATATAATATAAGGAACAGAAAGAGGGCTGGTGTGGTTGCTCGATAATTCATTACTTCATTGTTTGCTGCCTTCTGCTTTGCCGCCTTCTTCCTAACATAAACTGTTTCTCCTCTGCAATGCCACCCTGCCTTGGAGCCAGAAACTACGAATGAAATCTCTACACACTGTGAACTACAATAAACTTTTCCTCTTCTAACCTTGAGTGTCAGGTATTTTGTCTCAGCAATGAGAAAAGTAACTAAGTCAGTGATTTTTTTTTTTTTGAGACAGGGTTACACTATGCAATTTAAGGTGGCCTTGAACTCACTTTATAGCCCAGGCTGGCCACAAACTCACAGTGATCCTCCTGCCTCAGTCTCCCAAGTGCTAGGAATACAGGAATATGCCACCACACCTTGACTCCAAGGTCTTATAAGATAAATAAATCTGATGCTGGAAAAATAAAGGTGGGGGGGAGGGAATTGAAACTATGTACATGTACCGCTCCCCTACAGTGAATATAATCATTATGCTTTGTAAACTTGTACTAATAAAATCCCCTCAAAAAAAGCTTTTGACTTTTAGTAGAAAAGGGAAAGAAAATTAAATAATCTATACCCTTATATAGTCTATATTGCAGTTTTTAAAAAAAACTGTAATTCATGTCTCAGAGGTTTTACAAAAATTAATAATTAAGTATAACTCTTTCAAAGTACTACAATTAAAATAACCTGAAAGCTCTGTTTAGGATGTGGCTGTACGAAAAAGATATGCTCCCACACAGTCTAATCTATTCAACTAGCTCTACTCACAATGCCTCATTCTTCAAATGCTGTCATCCAGTGTTGCTTAATCCCTCTGTGTTTATATAAGTAGAATTGGAATGTAACTTCATTAACCAGTACCAAGTGCTGACTACAGGGAATCACATCATCTGAGACCAGCCCTTCACATTTACAGTCTAGGTGAGTATCACAACCAGTGCACAAGTATATTTTCTGTCTATTATTGGGGATAGCAGCAAAAAAGAATCAGTGGTGTTTATATTGCAACTACTCTGAAATAATTCTGATATTCAAAAAAAGGAAAGTAAAGAGAAAATTTTAGTGATTGTATATAGTAAGGTAAAATACTTGTACACATGAAGAAAGTGTTTTGTTTTTTGGAATGGGACTTGAAAATATTTCCAGATCACAATTTTGAGATACACAATTCTTAAGAAGGTGTTGACTTTTTCTGTGTCAATGACTCCGTCATAAATGTGTTCTTTCTTAGCCTCTTACAATTTTGAACTCTGCAAGCTAATTTTGGTTGAAAACGGAGTTCTTATGTTCTATCAGGCTAGCCCATGGGAGTAATAATGGGAAAACAAGAGTTACAAGATCAAATAATTATTTAAAATGATTAGATAAGCAAGGTAGCCCTGAGTCTTCTAACACCCTTACTACCAACACCTTTACTATGCTAATGTAAGATCTGACTTTCCAAGAGATAGGATATAGATTGGAGTACAGATTTCTTTGGAAATGCAACTTTTCCTAAGGACTAAGAAACTTTTTTCTAGGACATATGTAGCTTTGGATAAAAGAGAAAAAAGCAAAAATCATAGCAATGCAGTTTTCATGTTAGTAAAGTGTTATATCAGTATCTATTCTGTATAGAGTACTATTTAAACTATTTTCTATGCAATTTAAAATTTAACTATAATAGGGTTGCCTAACCCACTATATAATGGTTAAAAGTTATAGTTAAAAATTAACTACTTCTGATATAAAATACATCTCTACTTCAAAGAATATAAGAAAATTATTTATTCTGGGTCAAATATGAATGGCCAAGCCCCAGGAACATGGATTTAAATTACCCACAATAACATGGTCCAGAATCAAAGAATTTACATCAAGTTTCACAGCAAAAAGAACCAAGAAAGTCACACTAATGATTTATGATTCACATTATATTCAACAAAATTAGTGTGGGCGCTAGGTAGGCAAGCTACAGCAAAGCTGGTAAGTCTTCTCTGTAGCTATCATACGTTATAGCATTCTTAGCTTGAAGGTTAGTGGAGGCTGGGGATTTCTAAGTTTGATGTATTCCAAGAAGTTCACCTAATAGTCACAAGACTATTAAGTAAAATACAAAAGTTAAAAGTAAATGGTTATTATATCTATAAGGGCTAAAATAACCCAACATAATTTGTCTCTGACCTGCAACTTTCCATCTCTCCACAATCCAGATTCTCTTTAGTCAAGGTTAAATAGTCCACAGCATCTCTACATAGACATAACTCCTTCAGAGAACTGCAGCTTCATACTACCATACTTGGAAATGTATTATTTCAAAGGAGTTGGACAACTGTTTTTGTATAAGACAGGCTGAGCATTTGAAGCTGGTGATAGCTCAGACCACTAAAGTCCCAGTTTTGATTATTTTCTTTCTGTATTTGGGACAGAAGGGAAGCAGACTGGGTATGGAGGGAGAGAAAATGGGGAAGTGCTGGTATCAAGATGCAAGTCAGGAGACTAGATTCTGGTCCCAGTGGTCTTTGTGATCCTAGGCAAAGCACTACATCTTTCAGTTTCAGCCTCTTCAAATGTAGAGTGAGGGACTCTGTAAAATGATGTGTAAAGTTTCATGTTTCTAAGCATTTGTGATCAATAAAAACAGGAGAATCAGAAAAGTAAGGATCTGTGTAAAGATCATGAGCTGTGTGAGGATAATATTCACACCATGACAAGACTGAGGGACGCAATAGGGAATCTTCAACTGGCGTACATTTAAAGGATTTCCCTCACTGGAACTGGCTTTAAATAGCCTACCTGCGTTTAAGATTCTAGCTCCACCTAGAGAAGATAATTTGGAATTTCAACTCTACAGAGTTATCCAAGGACAAATATAAAGGGACATGCATAACGTTTATTTTCTAATGAATCCTCAAATCCCAAAACTCAATCCTCTAACCTAGAAATTTCTTACTCTGCAAGAAGAGCTGATTCCCATGAAGTTTAAAATAGGTTTAAATTATAACCACGCATTGGGTAATTTCAGTTTTCTTTAAATGCAGCAAAACAAGAGGCCAATCTCTAAAAAAAAAAAAAAAAAACCAATAATAAAGGATTGGCAGAATTCCAGGCAAGGTCAGACAGACTGCAAAACTGGAGGAGAAATCCTGCTCCTCCTACAATCACAGCAACAGTGTTTTATCTTGATTATGAAGCCAACTTGCAGTACTATACAGAAAGAATTTGGAGCTTTCTGTAATTTATGAAAGAATTTCATATTCTTTCAACATGATACTGTGACTTGAATTGATTAGCAAGGTAGAACATCCATTGAGTAATCCTTGCCTAACTTAAGTTAGAGACTACAAGATGGTGATTTTTATAATTCTATCGTTTCTTCTGTAATGAACAGATCACTGTATATTTATTCATTCTTGAAAAAAACTATGGACTTGTGAATTTATTTTCCATTAAATGCTTATGGTCAATTAGCATTATTATTTTTATTTTCATATTCAAATTGTGCCAGATTTGGTCAGGGGAGACTCTGTAGTGTAAATTAGCTCATATATGCTTTCAACACAGTCTTACTAGCTTCTCAATGATTTCTGGAACAACAAAATATTCCATATCACTGATACTTTCCTAGCCCCAAATCTGGAGACACAGATCCTTTTAGCAGAAAAAGGACTTAGCAATTAAGTTATGGGTACACATTTATGGCTGGGTATTTATTTATTGCTGACTCAAATTCAACATTATAGGAATTTTCCCCTTGGCTTCATTTTTATCTTTACGTCTCCTTCCCCTTACACTGAAAATACCGTAACACTGATATATCTATTTATTTGCTTTGTACTATAATATAACAAAATTATTTTAGAAATTCCACACCAATATTATCACTGACAATAAACATAATAAGTTTAAGATTTCTTTGCAATTTTTTTGTTCTGTGACTATTTTCTAGTATAAACGCATAGACTGAATACTACATTCAAATTTTACTGAAATAATTACTTTTACTATGTAGTTGTTATCAGTGTTATGCTGAATTAGTCATTGTTATCTGTTTGTTTTCAAGTGGAGATAATTAAACTAACATTATATTTTAATCCAATAGAGGCCTGAAAAATGAAGCCTAAAATGAAGTATTCCACCTCTAAAACTTCTCCAGCAAAGATGAACAGGAAAGATGACAAAGCCCTGGTAAAATCCTGCAAAATGAGAAGTAAGGACTTAAGTATTCCTACTTTTTTATACACTAATTTAAAATCTGGTATGAAATCTTTATTATTACAATATTACCAGAAGCTACTAGGAATGTAAGAAGTAAAGAAAAAAGGGATAGCTAATAAAGACTTAATATGACAGACTTTGGTTATGAACAGGTTATTCATACCCTTATTTAATACATCATAGGATATGAATAGTGTAGATAATTTAAGCCTACAAATAATGTAAACTTAATTATAGCCTTTGATATAAAATACTCTCCCCCTATCTCGTCACCAAATTCCCAACTTTTTCCCTAATGAATTAACAAAATCCTAAATTGATACATTGTCATTCAACAAAGTATTTGTTAAGACCTTTCCTGTATTCATGCGTAGAGTTTTGACTTGCAAATACTGACAAAAGAGAGGATAACAGGTGAAGATATTTGAATAATCTGGGCTCCAAACAGAAGAGAATCAACCAAATGATGTTTAAGTGTACTACTTACAAACTCAGAGTTTAGAGTAAGATAAAATGAAAATAAAGTCAATAAAGCTGAGATGAAAGGGCTATCAAATTATCTACCTAGAAAAGAAATCATGCAAATTTACACACATCTCTTCACATAGGAGAAGGAACAGAAAAGATAGTTAACAGGGCCTGGTGGACCAGAGAAAAAAATCGGGGATGAGAATAACAGTAGAAATTAGAGTATCCTTGTCCTTCATGCTTCTTACCCTTTTCCTGAACACCTTGAAGGTCGGAAGAGAAAATAGTGTTAAAGAATTTCATTTCTGTTCCCTTCTGTCCTCCCCAAGGCTCCAGTCCACCCACACTGTTCTTTGGTAACCAGGGAAAACATTAACTTGACCAGGGTTTCTGAATAACTAGGAAATCAGGTAAATTAGCCCTTGTAATTGTAGCTGAGTCAAAATGCTCTGCGCAGAAACAGTGACTCAGTGGAAATGACTCCATGTCCCCAAATTCCCTCTTAATAAAGAATGCATTTTATTTCTAACCCAGGAAGTAAGAGCCCTTTGTAGCTACTAGAATGCAGATAAAGACATGCTAGATGTACTGGCATCAATGCCACGGATAAAATATGACTCCTTGTGGGTGTGGCCCTGTTTATCTGTACCAGGCAGAAGTCAGTGATAATCAAGTAATATATATGGCTTTAGAATACATCACATTACCTGTATTTTTATTGTGCCTTAATCAGATCTCCTTTCCAATAATATTGACTCAGCTTAATAGGAAGATTATAATTAGTAAACACTCCTGGTTAAAATTCAACAGGTATCTACATGGTGTTTGTGACAAATATGAACCACTTTTCAAAACTCAAAGTATAAGAAATGTCTTATCTATTTTTTTAAACAAATTTCTGCTTTGAGCCCCCAAGCAGAAAGGCAAACAAAAACAAAAACATATTTAACTCTTTTCTCCTGACTTAAATTACCAGAATGTGACACAATCTATAGGGCACAAAGTCACAAAACTCAGTATCTAATCACTATAGGTACCCATATGTAACAGGAAGTCTCACATTGGTTCTATTTACATCCCCCTCCCTCAGACATTTCACCATTAGTGCCAACAGAGTACAGAACTTCATGACCTAGAGGAAAGACCGTTTCTAAACTTCACTCCTCCCCAGTTTCTGGGAAGCTGTTCCCCAGAGTCAGGCCTTTCTCCTCCCTTTGTTCCTCTCAGCCACATTCATCAACATTTTTTCTTCACTAGCGACCTAGTCTACTCATTCATGAATCCAGCCAGAGATCATATATAGAAGCCCTGGACAGATTCACTCAACTGAAGTATTTTGTTTGACTGAATAGTAATTTCGACCTTTTTTAACTGAAGCAACTTTTAAAATTCAGGAGCCGGGCATGGTGGCGCACACTTGTAATCCCAGCACTTGGGAGGTTGAGGCAGGAGGATTGGCACAAGTTCAGATCCAGCCTAGGTTACACAGTGAGTTCAAGTCCAGCCTGAACTACATAGCTACATAGCTACATAGCTACATACCCTGTCTAAAATAAAAAATTAAAAAAAAAACCTTGGGAGATTTTTTTTATAAGATCAAAATGTGCAGTTTCCCTCAAAAAATGAAGAGAAAAGGGGTCAAGAGGTGGGCTGGAGCAAAAAAAGGAATTAAGATGTACACATACATGTTCCATTATGTGCATGTACCAATTCCCCACAAGGAATATAAACATTATGCACTACACACATATACTAACAAAATAATGTAAATCTAAAAATATAAAAACACTGGACCCATGTCTTTGCATGGTAGCAACTGGCTAAAACTAGGTAGAGCTGTCAATGTTTACATGCTTTTCTGTTTTTTGTTTTTTTAATTTATTTAAGAGGAAAAAAAGACACATATAACAAAGACAAAAAGCAAAAGAGACAAACAAACGACTAGAGTAAATGCACAACAGTAACACTGCAGGTTTTCAAAACAGAATGATAGAAACTTGACAATGGTTGCAATATTGCATATCGTTATCTTTAAAATGGTTGTTTACATTAACAGATATAGACATGTAAAATTGATCTAATCATATGAGTATTAACTGTTCTTTCTCAATAATGAATACATTCAGCAGTGTGTTTGTTTTAGTTATCTTTC
This sequence comes from Dasyprocta punctata, assembly GCA_004363535.1. NCBI lineage: Eukaryota > Metazoa > Chordata > Mammalia > Rodentia > Dasyproctidae > Dasyprocta > Dasyprocta punctata. The sequence goes on along the minus strand of RJWM01007217.1, from coordinate 60,766 downwards.
ATCTACATATACACAGATTTATATCTTTTCCTTTTCACTTCCCTCTTTCCCCCTTTTCCCTTCTCAATTACTTTTGTACTTTGAGCTGTTTTTTACCCTTACATAGTATTTATTATAGACTTTGGATCATATATACTTTTTCAGTTTCTTACATTAGGGAGACGATACAGTATTTACATATGTGGATTTGATTTATCTCACTTATCAGTATGGTCTCAAGTGGTGTCCATTTCCTTATAAAAGTCTCAATGCAATCTTTCTTAATAGCTGAGTAGTACTCCATTGTATAAAAATATCACATCTTTTTTATCCATTCTTTGATTGATGGGCACTTGGGTTGTTTCCAAGATGTGGCTATTACAAATTGGGTTGCTATAAACATGGGTGGACAAATATCAACGTGATATGATGTTATCAATTCTTCTGGGAAAATGCCCAGAAGTGGGATAGCTGGGTTGAATGGAATCTCTGATCCTAGCTTCTTGAGGAATCTCTACACTGATTTCCACACTGGTTGCACCAGTCTACACTGCCACCAACAGTGGAAAAGAGTTCCTTTTACCCCACAGTCCCTCTAGCATTTGTTGTTGGTTGATTTTTTAATCTTGGCCATTCTTTCTGGAGTGAGATGGAATCTCAGGGTTTTAATTTGCATTTCCCAAATGACCATTTATATTGAACATTTTTTCATATATTTATTTGTCATCTGTATTTCTTTCTCTGAGAAGTGTGTATTCATCTCAGATGCCCATTTTTGAACTGGGTCCTTGAATTTTAGGGGCCTGATTTCTTTTAATTCTTTATACATTTTACATAGAAGTCCTTTGTCTGATGAACAATTGGCTAAGATATTTTCCCAATTCGTGGGTTTTCTTTTCACTCTGTTGGAGATTTCCATTGACATGCAAAAACTTTTTAGTAAGATGAGATCCAAGTTGTTGATTCTGGGAAGTGTTTCCCGTGCAATTTGATTTTTGTTCATGAACTCTCTGCCTACTCCTATGTCATCGAGATTTTTACCTACTCTGTCTTCTAATAAGTTTAGTGTCTCTGTTTTAATATTCAGATCTTTGATCTATTTTTATTTTATTTTAGTGCATGGTGATAGACATGGATCTAGTTTTAGTTTATGGCATATGAAAGCCATTTTTTTCCAGCACCATTTGTTAAAGAGGCTATCTTTCTTCCAATGTACATGTTTGGCCCCTTTGTCAAAGATGAGGTGGCTAAGTGTGTTTGTAGTTGTGGCTGTATCTTCTAATCTATTCCATTGATCTTCAGGTCTGTTTTGATTCCAGTACCATGCTGATTTTATCACAGTAGCTTTGTGGTATAGTTTCAAGTCAGGGATTGTGAAGGCTCCTGCCTTCCCTTTGTTGCGCAGAATAGCCTTTGCTTTTCTAGGTCTTTTCTGGTTCCAGATGAATTTCAGGAATGCTTTCTCTAGTTCTGCGGGGTAGGCAAGTGGTATTTTGATTGGGATTGCATTAAATCTGTATAATAATTTTGGGAGAATGGCCATTTTCATGATGTTTGTTCTTCCTATCCACGAACAGGGAATCTTTCCATTTTCTGAAATCTTCTTCGATTTCTTTAGAGTAATGTAATTTTCACTGTATAGAACTTTTATTTCCTTTGTTAGATTGATTCCTAAGTATTTCATTTTTTTGGATGTTATAGTGAAAGGTGTGGTTTCCCTTCTCTCTCAGTGACTTTGTTGTTTGTGTACAGGAATGCTATTGATTTTGACCTTGTATCCAGCAACATTACTGAATTTGGTTATTACTTCTAGAAGTCTTTTAATGGATCTTGGGGGTCTTCTATGTAGAGTATCATATCATCTGCAAATAATGATAATTTTACTTCTTCCTTTCCTATCCTTATTACCTTTATTTCTTTCTCTTCTCTAATTGCTCTGGCTAGTATTTCCAGAACTACATTGATAACAGATATCCTTGTCTTGTTCCTGATTTTAGGTTGAAAGTTTTCAGTTTTTCTCCATTTAGTAAGATGTTGGCTGTTGGTTTAAGATATATGGCTTTTATCAGGTTGAAGCAGAGACCATCTAGTTCGATTTTCTGTAGAGTTTTTACGATGAATGGGTGTTGGATTTTGTCAAAAGCTTTTTCTGCATCTATTGAGATGATCATGTGGTTCTTGTCCTTGGCCCTGTTGATATGGTGGATTACATTTATTGATTTGCGTACGTTGAACCATCCCTGCATTCTTGGGATGAATCCCACTTGATCATGATGTATAATCTTTCTGACAACTTGCTGTATTCTATCTGCCAGTATTTTATTGAGGATTTTTGCATCTATGTTCATTAGGGAGATTGGTCTGTAATTTTCTTTTTTGGTTGGGTCTTTCTCTGGTTTTGGTATTAGGTAATACTTATTTCCAGGAAGGAGTTAGGGAGACTTACTTCCCTTTCAATGTCCTTGAAGAGTTTGAGGAGTGTTGGCATTAAGTCTTCCCTAAATTTCTTGTAGAATTCAGTGGTGAATCCATCAGGGCCCGGGCTTTCCTTTGTTGGTAGGGTCCTGATTACATTTTCCATTTCATTAGTTGAAATTGGGTTATTCAGCAGCTTTACATCTTCTTGATTCAGCTTTGGTAATTCATAGGTTTCTAGGAAATCTGTCCATTTCTTCTGTGTTATCGAATCTATGTGAGTAAAGGTTTTCAAAGTAGGTGCTGATGATCTTCTGTATTTCCACCGGGTCTGTAGTGATTTCACCCTTTTCATTTCTTATTGCATGAATCGGAGTTTTTTCTTTCCTCTTCTTGATAAGGTTGGCTAGGAGTTTACCAATTTTATTTACTCTTTCAAAGAACCAACTCTTTGATTCATTAATTCTTTGTACTTTTTTCTTAGTTTCAATTGCATGAATTTCTGCTCTGATCTTAATAATTTCCTCCCTTCTTTGGGCTTTGGACTTGACTTGCTCTTCCTTTTCTAGAAGTTTGAGGTACAGCATTAGGTTGTTTATGTGTGTTCTTTCCATTTTTCTGATATGAGTGCTTAGTGCTATTAATTACCCTATGAGGACTGCTTTCAATGTATCCCACAGGTGCCAGTAATTTGTATTTGCATTTTCATTCAATTGTAGATATTGTTTAATTTCTTCTTTAACTTCTTCTGTGACCCACTGGTTATTTAGGAGAGTATTATTTAATTTCCATGTGTTTATGAAGTTATCGTAGATTTTTTTTGTCATTCATTTCCAATTTTACTGTGCTATGGTCGGATAATATGCATGGATTATTTCAGTTCCTTTGCATTTACTTAAGTATGTTTTATGGACCAGTATATGATCTATTTTAGAGAGTGACCCACGTGCAGCTGAGAAGAATGTGTATTCTGATGTTGATGGGTGGAACACTCGGTACACATCTACTAGGTCCATTTGTTCACAAGCTTGATTCAGTTCTGTTATTCCTTTGCTGATTTTTTGTTTGGTTGATCTGTCTCTCTGTGACAGTGGGGTGTTAAGGTCCCCTCTTATAACTGTATTATTGTTTATTTGGTTTTTCATGTCTATTAAGAACTGTCTTCCATAGTTGAGTGCTCCCATATTTGGTGCATATATATTTATGATTGTAATCTCTTCCTCTTGAAGTTTTCCCCTAACAAGCATGTAGTGACCTTCTTTATCTCTTTTGATCATTTTCAGTTTGAAGTTCACATTGTCTGCAAACCTAATAGCTACCCCTGCTTTTTTCTGGGTTCCTCTTGCATGGAGTATTGTTTTCCAGCCTTTGATTTTTAGTCTGTGATTTTCCTTTTGAGTGAAATGTGTTTCTTGTACACAGCATATTGTTGGATTGTTTCTTAACCCACTCTGCCAGTCTGTTTCTTTTTATTGGTGAGTTGAGACCATTTACATCGATTGATATAACTGATATGTACTGGCTCATCCCTGTCATGATATCTTTCTGTTGTTGGTTTTCTACATTTTCTGTTTAAATATATGCCCTGCTTGGTAGTTTCCTTTTGTTGTTGTTCTTAAGATTGTAGCTATCTTTGTCTCTTTCTAGAGTATATTTCAGTACTCTTTGTAGTGTTGGTTTGGTGGCCATAAATTTCTTCAGTTGTTCTTTGTCATGGAAGTATCTTATTTCTCCATCAAATTTTAAGTATAGTTTTGCAGAGTACATCAATCTGGCTTGAAAGTTGTTTTCTTTCAGGATTTGAAATACTTCACTTCAAGCTCCTCTTAACTTAAAGGTTTGTGTTGAGAAGTCTGCCATGATTCTGATAGGCTTTCCTTCATAGGTGATCTGTTTCTTTTCTCTGACAGCTTTCAGTATTTTGTTCTTGTGCTGTATTTCTGATACCCTTATTATTATATGTCTGGGAGAAGATTTATTTTGGCTATGGTTGATTGGGGTTCTGTATGCCTCACTTACTTGTATTTCAGATTCTCTTCCCATGTTTGGAAAGTTTTCTGGTATTATTTCTGTGAATAGTCTTCGTAGGTCATTAGTAATGACCCCTGCTTTTTCATTTATGCCTATTAATCTTATGTTATTTCTCTTGGCATTGTCTTGCAGCTGTTGAATGGTTGTTTCTTGGTTCCTTACCATTTTTAAGAGATCTTTTCTTTCATGGCCATGATCTCCCATGCTGTCTTCAAGATCTGAGATTCTATCTTCAACTTCATTCAAGCGGTTTTTCAAACTCTGCATGGAATTTTTCATTTCCTGCATTTCCCTTTGAATCTGTTTCGTGCATTGTTTGTGTCTTATATTGTTCATTCAAAGTTTGCATCATTTTCTTAAGTTCTTGTATTTTTTTTATCTTGCTCTTCTTTAGATACACACATTTCTTTAATAATGATTCTCATTTCATTTTTTAGCTGAGAGAATATTTCTGATTTGAATTTCTCTATAGCTTCATCGAGCTGTTTCTTTACTGCATTTTCTATCATTTCAGAAAGTTCAGTTGTGTGACTCCCACTATCTTCTATTTCAGTGTCTCTGGGGTTTGTTCTCAGTGGGCTGGGGGATTGAGACTGCCTCTTGGTCTTTCGTTTTGTCATTTTCTTCTAGAACCTATGTGGCTCTCTATGTCCTGCGAAGTTGACTCGGTGTTACCCTGGTGGGTTGCACTGAGTCACGGGACCCAGTAGAGCTGGATCCTGTGTGCAGCTAGTGAGGGCACTCTCTCAGAGCATGCGGGTGGAGTCTCTGCCTTACTGGGTGGGGGCCAAGGCCTCTTGATCCCAGGCAGCTAGGCAGAGCGTACCCCGGAGTGTGGTGCCACCCGGACCCTTAGTCTGGCTGCAAGAAGTTCAGAGCTTCTGGTGTGCCAGGCAAGCCTGGGTGAGTCTCAGGCCTACAGTGCCGGGGCCTTGCTTCTGGCTGGGCGGGGCCCGTGAGCTCTAGGACCCAGTGCACAGGCCACTCCACTGAAGAATGGAGTTCACGTGCACCCTGCGCTCTTGTGGGGAGAGCCCAAGCTCTCCAAGGCCCTGCAGCTATGCTGGTCAGTCCCTGATGAGCAGCTCTGGGGACCTGGGCTGGGCTGTGCTCAGTACCTCTGTGTCCTGCGAGGCTGGCTGGGCGTTCCCCTGGTGGGTCGTGCTGAGTCGCGGGACCCAGTAGAGCTGGATCCTGTGCACAGCTAATGAGGGTGGCCTCCCGGAGCGTGCAGGTGGAGCCTCCGCCTTACTGGGTGGGGGCCAAGGCCTCTTGATCCCAGGCAGCTAGGCAGAGTGTACCCCGAAGTGTGGTGCCACCCAGACCCTGAGTCTGGCTGCAAGGAGTTCAGAGCTTCTCCATGTTTACATGTTATTCCAGGAACTTCAACTTCATCCTGCGGATGGTAGGGAATTCCTAAAAATGTTTAACTGGGGGGATGATATAACATTTTTAGGGAGATTACATTGGTAGTGTAAAGATAGAGAAAGGGACAAGAGTAGATTAGAAACTAGTTAGAGTTCTATTTATATTTACCTAGAGGACTAAAGATGAAGACCTGACCCAGCACAACAGAATGGAGAGGAAATGTAGTTCAGATAAATATGGAAGGTGAAATCAGTTAAGACTTAATAAATGATAGAAAGAGAAAACTGGATGATCCTCAGCTATCTGGTTTAATAATTGAGGAGATAATGGTAGATAGCTGTACTGTTTTTCAAGACAGGGAATTCAAAGGAAGAGATAAGGGAATTTTGATGATGATGACTGGTATATTTTAGTTTGGGGTAGCTATAGGTCTTTCAGGTAGAGATGGCCAAAATTCATTCAAGATGAAATATATAAATATAGAGATACTTTATGGCTGCTAAGTCAAAATGCTATAAAAAGAAAGAGAAACACAGATGAGAAAGATCAAAGATAAGAGTTCCACTTTGGGGAGTCATCAGCCTCTGAACAGATGACTGAAATCATTGGAGCAAGCGAGATCGCCAAGAAAGAAAGTTCACAGAGAAGAGAATAAAAAAGAAAGCCCTGAGGCACCCTAATATTTTAGGAGCAGACAGGAAGAAGAACTAACAGAGACAGATGGACTGATCAGTAAGAAACAAGGAAAATCAAAGGATACTCATGACATGGCAATAAGAGAAGAAGGGTTCAAAGAAAGATGTGGTCCCCAGAGTCAAATGCCACAGGTTGATGAAGGGTGTAAAGCAGTAAGAGAACAGAAGAGAGAAGTTGATTTTGGCTGACAGTTTTCAGAGGTTTCAGTACATGGTCTGCTCGCTCTGAGGCAGAAACACAGTAGAAGGTTATGGGGGAGAAAAGCTGCTCAACACATGGCATCTGAGAAGCAAAAGGCAAGGAAAAAGCCCAGGAGGAAGGGGCTGGGGACCAGATATGATCCCTGAGATCATATTCTAATGACTACCCAGGTACACCCAAAAGTGCACTTTGCTAATCCTAGGTCCCATGCAAGCCAATCAGGTTGACAACCAAGATTAACCAACACATGATCCTCCTGCCTCAGCCTCCTGAGTAGCTGGTATTACAGGAAAGTGTTACCATGTTTGGCAATACTTCAAACATAATCAACTCCGCCACCATGAATAAGTATATCGAACACTTATCCCAGTACATGTTAGCCCCTACATCTATATCTTTAACTCTGTTCTTAATCCCTAGGTTTCTTATTCTACTTTCTATCGAATACCTTCTCAACATCATGACCCTCACTCCTAATTCCCCAAGACTCATATGATGCTCCCTACAACCCACATTTGATATTAGACATGACTATCACGTCCCTCATGTAATGCTGACCACAACATACAGACAAGCATGTAAGGAAGAATGCTTTCAGTATGGTTTAGGCCTTTTAGCTATAAAGGGACAATGTGCACCAGTTTAAAAAGTATTGTGTTGGGCCAGGGATTTAGCACAGTGGAGTAAGCACCTGCTTGGCAACCACGAGGCTGTGAATTCAATCCCTGGTACCATCAAAAATAATAATAATAATTTAAAAATTTTTAAAAATTAAAAAGTGTTAAGTTAGTTATCAGGAGATCAAAGATGATGCTGGCTCTAGCACTAGTTAGCTTTGTAAATTACCTTTAGATCTATAATAGAACTTTATAAATATGAAATATTCTAGCTAATATTTCTGAACAATGTTAGGGAGTTCCAGGATAGATGTGAAAATAGTTGCTGATCTAAACTATAGGTATCATGGATAATTCAAACTAGTAGATAATCAAAGTTTATTCCACTTGACTTCAAAAAGTATTGTATTAGAAAGTCAAACCTTCTAGAAAATAAAAAAAAAAAAATCACAGAATGGCTTCCTAGTCAAGAATAACTATTTTTCAAGCCAAGTGTGGTGGCACATATCTGTAACACCAGCACTGGGGAGGATGAGGCAGGAGGATCGTTGCAATTTCAAGACCAGCCGAGGCTACAAAGTGAGTTCAAGGTCAGCCTGAACTGCATAGTGAGACTCTGTCTCAAAAAAAAATAGATAAATAAATAAAATAGAATAACTCTTTCTGCAATACTGTGAATAATTGAAGTTTGACGATGTTGTATAATCTTGATAATTCATTTACTATACTGAAAACAGATCATATGACATGTTACAACTGTCATTTCAGTTCTATAAATTTGTTTGAGACAAATTTGTCTTTAGATAAAGGAATAATTATTGAATAATTGATTAACATTTTTACTTCAACTGATTTAATCTGAATTTGCATTTTATTAGCCCCTCAAATTGCAATACAGCATTTTCTTTTAAAGAATAGCCTTGTTATTAGACCTATCTCAGTCATAACTGGTGAGAACCAGCCATGTAACCTTGGGCAAGTGTCCTGCCTCCTAAGAGCCTCAGATTATTACCTGCAAAACTAGGATAATAATATCTACTTTGCAAGATTATTGTGAAGAATTAAATCAATGATTAGCACATTGTATGGTCAACTGTACATACTTAGTAAATGGTTTCTTAAATATCAGTAACCTTTACAGACTATAGCCATCTCTTCAAAATTATTAAAAAGTATATTCTAGATGAGTAGAAGAAAGTCTCAGATTTCATATGGTCATAAGCACTTCTCCTCATTTAGGCAAAAATTGGTGTATATTGGGTATAGGCTCATATTCCTTCATATGAAATTCTGCCAATCAAAATTCTTTCCAAAGACCAAAAGGTTTTCATAAGTCATTTGGCAGCAAAATATGACCTGAACTGATTGGTCCATTAACTCCTGAGGTCAACTAAAATGAGGTCTTTATTTCACTCTGTGTAAATTTTCAGATTTCACTCTAAAATTAATGTTTTATTAAGGAGTACTACACCAGTCCTTTTGGAGGTGCTATGTATATTAAGTATATGCTCTACATTGCAATTCTAAGATTTCAAAAACTCTGAAGTTTGAAACATGACTGATCTCAAACCATTGAATCTGTACTTGGCTTTCTTTGTGTACTACATTTAGGGTTTAAAAGTTAGAATGAAACAGTGTCACAATTTTTTCAACACTTTAGAATCCCAAATGAAGGCAAAAGAAATTCGCCATGAGTACTACATGAAGTTACGCTCTGGCCTTACCATAGACAAGAAAGCCTGCTACTTTAGAAAAGAAATCACCAAAGCGTGTTCACTAAAAACAGGTAAGGAAAACTGCATTTCTTAGAAATAGCAATAGGCATCTATGTGCCTTTGTTTACCCAATCTGAGCATATTATTTTTTTCCTCACCCAAATTTTGCTTGGGGAAAGCAGTAAAAATGATGAACTTTTTATTGACCTTTTCAAAAAGTATGTATCATGTTTTTAATAGCATGACAGAAATGGTTAATTTATAATGTTAAGCAAAACCAGAGGATACAACAGTATGTATAAATGTGTTTAATGTTTTTCAATTTAACAGAAATAAACTAAAAGGTTAATAGTGGTTGTTTTTTGAGTTTTGTGACCATGGGTGACAGGTTTTCTTCCTCTTAGTATGATTGAGCAGGTGTGTCTTTCAGACCATGGGGTGGCCAAAGCCCTAGGACCAACTATCACTGCCAGCAAGCAACTTTGACTGTGAATCATCAAAAGGGCATAGCATCTGTTCAGAGTGGAGATTGATGGTACACTCATTACCTCTTCCTGTTTTGCAGGTGCAAAACCCAAACAAAAATACCCGTTACATGCTGCCTATTCAGAGCCTGATATGAAGAGCTCTAGCCTTAAAGTACAAGGCATGCAAGGATCTCCTAAAGCACCAAATATTCCAAGCATTGGAGGTATGACTGATCACAGGAGAGGAAGGAGTAAGACACAGGACCCTAGCAAGTGCCACTCCTGGTAGTAGCCCTACATCTGTGTCTTCACATGTATCCAAAAGTTCTGTCCTTTTGCTGCTGAAGTGTGCCCTTAGTGGTGTGCAAACTAGGCACAACAGAGCTGATCTAACAATGTGGACACATTCCATCATTAGCCCTGCATCATTACTTTGAAGTGCCTGTTACACTATAGATTGGAATCTCACATACTTTATTCCTGATGAACATGTATGAGATGTGATCAAAATACACAGTGAACATTTGAATTTTTAAAAAAAATCATGCAGTAAAAAACACAATCAAATAACTTCCCTCAAAATACTCCTTACATTAGAAGCCCACATAGAAATTCAATATTTAACACTCTCCTTTAGCATTTTGTATATTTTTCTAAGTATAATTCTATAATGTAAAGAAGATATAGTGACTTTTCTTCTTTTACTCTATTTATTCTGTAGTATTGGGGATGGAACCCACTGCCCTCCTACTAGATTACATCTCCAGCCCTTTCTTACTTTTTATTTTGAGACAGGTCTTGCCAAATTGCTAAATTGCCCAGGCTGGGCTCTAACTTGCGATTTTCCTGCCTAAGCCTCCCAGGGGGCTTGGATTATATGTGTGCACCACCATGCTCAGCACTGATTTTATTCTGCAGGCCCCATATAGGTAGCCCTAAATCTATTCCTATTTATCACTGCAGCCTTTAAAAGTTTGTTATTTTCTAAATCGGCTGTGACAGTTAAAAAGTTAGGAGCACTGTTTTAAGTATCTCTGCTATTTAGCCAGAGTCTAGAACTAGGCTTACATCTACACTGTCCTGGACTGTTAGAAGTCATAAATCACTACACTTTATAGATGGGCATTCATTTATATAAATCTATCAAAGTAGAGTCTTTTCTTTCCCACAATCTCTTATACCACGAGGCCAGAAATGGAGGCTTCCACAGGCAATGCCTGTCACTTTTTCAGCTTCTTGTCCCCACCTAACTCTCCCATAAGCACTAACATGGCTTCCTACAGCATTCATGCAGGAGACTAGTACCTTTAAATCTCAGCCCTTTGGCTAGGTAAAGCTTGTGCCAAAGTATAGCTCAAATCTGAAAAAAAAAAAAATGTCCTTTGTGAACCACTTCAAAAAATATTTTGCCAAAGGAACTGCTCATGGAAACAAATTTTTCAAATTCTTTTTTCATTAATTTTATGGAAAAAAGGTAAAACAAAATTTCCCTACTGTCCTTTCCCCTTTCACCCACCCAAGTTCCTTTTTCCTTTCGAACAATTTCTTCCCATTTCATAAAATCTATTGTACGTGTTAGACCTTATCTACTCTTTCAGTTTCTCACACCAGGGAGACAATATGATGTTTACGATGTGAGACTGATTTATTTCACTTTTGAGTATGGTCTCAAGTTGCATTCATATACCTATAAAAGTCTCAAGTTTATCCTTCTTTATGGCTGTGTAGTACTCTACTGTATAAAAATACATCTTTTTTATCCATTCCCTGATTGACAGGCATTTGGGTTGTTTCCAAGATTTAGCTATTATAAATTGTGCTGTTATAAATGTCAAATTCTTTATAATAGGAATTTCACTTTTTACAGAATCTTGTGCTTCCCTAAGTACATATAATGATCAATCTGTTAGTTTCGTTTTGGAAGATGGAAGTTACGCGATCTATGTTGAAGATTTGAGAAAAGATCAAGAAAAAGGTAGAATATTTCCTTATTCTGTAATTACATAAATTATGACTGATAAATTAAAAATTAAATCTATCAAACCATCAACAATGAATTAACTCATTTGTACCAAATACATTTCGTGAAATGCAAATTCATTTCAATGCATTGGCAGTGGATGTCTGAAAATCACTGCCTTGAATCAGTAGTTTAGTCAGGGTTCCTCAGGGGAAAATACAGATATTGATAACTGTATCTGTTGTAAAATATGGTAAGAGGAGCCACATGTATTTTTTATTGCTAAATTACTCACTAGATCTTCCCAGCTTTATCAATATCCCCAAGGTACAATCTTTAGTGAAAGAATATGCCATTGCTATAAGCAATATTTTAAAAAATTTAATAACTACTTCGAAGAATTCATCAGAGCATATTTACTTTTTGAGATCTTCAACAGAACCACAAAAGTTTTGCTTTTTGTTGATATATACTAGAAGGGAAAAATATTCTCTGGCATTATGTACTACCTGACAGAGTTGAATTTTTTGATAAAATTACATGTCCCAAAGTAATTTTATGCATTCTCTTTCAGATAAGGTACTATTGCGTTACTATGAGTCTCAGTACCCCTCAAATGAATCAGGTAATTTGGAGGCCTGGCTAGCTACATGTTTAAATTCTTAATTTTAAGGTAAAGATAAATCTAAAATATCCATGGAAAAGGAAGACAGTTTCAAAACATTTTCTCCAACTCAAGGTTGTGGTAAAATTTTAGATACAGAGAGAATTTATCCTATTTCATCAACTTTTTAGGTTAATAGGATAAACGTTTGGCTACATAAAATAAGTATCTCTCTTAGCCAGGGCTGGAATGACAGTTTTGCTCAAAGGTTGTCTGGAGACAAAGCTCCTTCTATTCTTCTTTGTGGCTCTTCCAGTATCTGCATATCAGTAGTTCAAGATACCCTGCCACTTTAACAACGTCTAAACCAGGTGTGGTGGTGCACGCTTTTAATCCCAGCACTCTGGAGGCTGAGGCAGGAGGATCCTTGTGGATTTGAGACCAGCCTGGGCTACAAAGTGAGTTCAAGGCCAGCCTGAACTGCATAGTGAGACCCTGTGTCAAAAAATAGGGCTGGGGATTTAGCTCAGTGGTGTAAGTGCCTGCCTGGCAGGTATGAGGTTGTGAGTTCAATCCCCAGTACCAAAAAAAAAAAAAAAAAAAAAAAAAAAAAAAAAAAAAAAAAAAAAAAAAAAAAAAAAAAAAAAAAAAAAAAAAAAAAAAAAAAAAAAAAAAAAAAAAAAAAAAAAAATCACCACTGTCTAAATAGCAAAGGAAGACAAATGCATACAGTCTCTTTACTTTACAACTGGGAGTTGTATCCAACACTTCCATTCATCTCACGCTGTCAGAACTTGATCCTACTGCTACAATTAGCCACAAGAAGGCAGGTTAGGAAATGTTCTATTATTATATAAGAAGAGGAGAGGGCTGGGGAATTAGCTTAGAGGCTCAAGTGCTACCTGTTAAGTGCAAGATCATGAGTTAGATCCCAGTACCAAAAAAAAAAAAAAGAAAGAAAGAAAAGAAAAGAAAAGAAAAAGAGGTAAATATTGGGAGACAGCTGTCAGTGGCTTTACAGGCAGACAGGGAAGTTGATACCCAGACAGTCATAATTGTCTAATTGGGAAACACATTTTTAAAAAATAACCTCTCTCCTTCAAGGGATTTAGAAGTTCCTGTACCTAACTAATAATGACTCATTTCATTTGGGTGCAAATATTTCTAAGTGAAGAATGTAGTGATTTTGCTCAACATTTTAAGACTCTTTTCCTGAATATTAAATTCATTTAAATTAAGTTATAAATCTTAACTTTTTATTTACAATTTCTTTTTTCTTAATTTTTAAATGACAGATAAAATTACATATATGTATATATATATATATCATGTACAATGTGAATTTTTGAAGTATATATACATTATGGGATGGTTAAATCAAAGTAATTAACAAATGCATTGCCTCATATAATTATCTTGTGATTGCAAGGTGATAGTGTTGATGGCAAGCTGTTAATGGTAAATCTGAGTCCTACAAAAGACAAAGATGTCTGGTTGTATGCCAACAAGAAGGAGCACTCTGTAGAGGTAACAGAAATGTGATTATATAATTGTCACTGATTACAAATATTTGTGTATATTTTAGTATGTGTTCAGAGTATTTCAAAGGAGTTTTGTTTGTCCTATTTTAAATAATCAGTTACAACTATGACTTGCTTCTGGAGTAGGAAAGGAAGAAAAGTATAATACTATACACGGCTTTGCTACTCCAGTCAAATCTATCAGCTGCACAGAATCACCTGGGAACTTGTTACAAATGCAGGATTTCAAGCTTCCCATGCCTGAATCAGAATTTCAGCATTTAATGAGTTTCCAGGAGAGTCATAATTTCATTACAGTTTGAAAAGTGCTGCTACATAGGATGATCTCAAATTCTTTATATTTGGTTTTAGGATGTACCTTATGCTCTTCCAGGCAGAATTTCTTAGTGAAAGAATTTCATCCCCAAGTTTGCTAAAGGGAGAGCAGCAAACATTTCCATATGTCATGATTTATGGATAGAATAACAATCTGCATTTCAACCACAACCACAGAATTCACTGCATATTCTTTACTTAGTAAATGGAACTATCACGTTGGTCATGACAAGGAATTATTAATATCTTGCAGAACAAACAAGCCAAACATAGAAATGAAAAGGAAAACATGAAATTATAATATATAAGATAAATTATATGAATATACAACAATCATAAGGATAATAAAGTCATGTAAGGTATTACTATACAATGCACAGTACCCAGCATTTTCATTAACAAAATAGTCCTAAGAGTACATAACATAGTGTCTAGCATATACGACTACTCAGTAATAAAGCTAACCCCTGCTGAACTCTATACCAATCACTTGTTAAATACTTCAGAAGCACTGTCATTTAAATCTCACAGTAAACCTATGATAAAGTAAATATATTGGTCAGTTACCGCCGTGTAACAAACTATCCCTAAAACTTAGTAGCTCAGAATAATAATCATTTATATTAATCATATGTCTATAGGTTAAGTTGGGAATTAACTGATCTAGAAAACTGACTATACAAAAAAATTGAGCCTTGAGAGGTAAAGCAAAGTACCTAAGGTTTTCGAGACAGTACATGACAAAAAAGGAGTACAAATCCAGAACTGTTGCATCCAGATCCAGTCATTCTAAGATATATTGCCCCTCTAAATATATTTACTATCACTGAACCAAGTTAAATTTTGTGTCCACCATTTGTCCTTTATATCTCCTTCCCCCCACTCAGTAAGTAGGCTTGCTAAAAATATCAATTTATAAGTAATTATTCACCTTTAGGATCTAACATAGGAAGGAGAAGTTGACTCTGTACTTCCCACTCACATACTGATTGCTTTGTTTCTTGTTTCCTCAGCTCCAAAAGTGTGAAACCACATTGCCAGACCACGCCTTCTTCGTCCTTCATAAAGAGTCCTCTGAATTCGTTTCATTCGAATGTAAGAGTAATCGTGGAACATACATAGGAGTAAAAGATAATCAGCTTGCTCTAATAGAAGGAAAGAATCCAAGTATTGAGAATATCATGTTCAAACTGTCTCAGACTTAACGTGATGAAATGCTGTAGGTTCTGATATGAGCAATTCAAATGCTATCACTGGAGTAGCAATAAGAATGCTGTAGAATGTTTTGTTTGTTATATGTAAAAATATTTTTTCTAATCTTTTGGTTCTGTTTTCATTTCCTTCTGTATCACACTACATGTTTAATAAAATATGAATATATTAACTATTGATTTTTTTAAAAAACATGCTAATTTTTCTAGAAAGATATAGCTATTTCTTTCAGTCCAGAAATAATTTCACATTTATTACTGAGATCTCTGCAGAGAACCAAGTGCCACATCCCAAGTTGCTCTTTTGATAGGGATCCATTTTAAAGAGTTACATCATTTTCCCTGATTCTAAACCTACTGGATACGCTCAACAACTAGATCTAGTAAGACTAGATGCTACATAGATTGATCATTATTCAACTAGACAACAAAACACTAAGTGTTCATAGATGTCCTAGGCAGTACCCTAATTAGCTCTTTCTAACTGCCAATAGTTATGGCAATTCACGTCAGGCACGGTGGGTCACACCTATGCTTCCAACACTTGGGGGGCCGAGGCAGGAGGGTCAGGAATTACAGGCCAGCTTGGGCTACATAGTTAGAGTCTATCTTCTTTTTGTCCACCTTCTCAAAAATCCTGCCCATTGTGGAATATTCATTTAATTTCTGTCCCTTCTTTATTCCTTGCAACCAGTATATACTTAATATATCCCTTGTACCTCATTTTATCTAATCTGTACATGCCAACACCATTTTCTGCTTTGTTTAACTGATACTGTAAAATTTTAGATACACCTACTGAAGGCAACATTTTTATCTGAACAACTTTGTACTTCACTATTACAAAAATAAGAAAATTTATGCTCAACCATTAGTAACACTATTAACTGCTAAAGGAATGTTTTGTTTTTGTTTTTTGTTTATTTTAAAGCCTTAACAATTTCTACATTGCTTCATAGGTTGAACACTTATGATAAATGACCAACATAGTAATGGAAAGCTTATAAAATAAGACCATTTCTGAAAGAGTGAGCTTTTTAATTGCTAGTTTACTAAAACTAATAGAATATAATTGCTGGTGAAACAAAGTAAAAGAGAATTACTGTACAAAATTACACAATGATACAACAGTATAACTGCTTCATTAACTTGTCAATAATTTTACTATGGAGACAAAATAAAAGCAAAATCTAATCATTTGCTTTGAAACACAGCAAAGGTTTGACCATGCTCATCTGTATAACAGACTGAAAATAATTACTAAGTAACCAAACATATCTATTATCTTGTCTATCAAAAGGAATAAACCATTTTTATGCAAGTATGTGTGGCCAGAGTGATTTTATCATAAGATGATTCAATATTCTGGAATTCTTAAGTGGAAAGTAAGTATATCCCAATCCATAGATATTGGTATGTAGAGTAGGTTTTATCAGATAAATGTCTGATAATTTGGGACTCAAAAACTATGATTTCTCAGGGAAGGAATTATGCCTTTTTGTTGTGTCTTTTCAGTGTCCACTGTGGTAACCAGCACGAAGGAAGTGTTGGATGATTTTACTCAAGATTGGTCAATATGTACCTGCATCAAAAATTAACCTAAGATTTCTGGTGCACTAGGTACCTTTCAAGTCAGCTATTTATTTCTTGTATCATATTTTTCATTTTTAAAAACACTATCAACCATTATTACAATCAGTGTTGATCGATATCAGATGTAAAAGCCAGAACTAGTGGCACATGTCTGTGATCTCAGCTACTTGGGAGACTGAGACAGTCAAGGGCAGACCAGACAATTTAACATGACTGTCTCCGAATCAAAAATTAAAAAGGCCTGGAATGTAGTTTAGTTGTAGAGCACTTGCCTATCATTCACAATGCCTCGGATTCAATCATTAAAACCAACAAAACAAAACAAAACAAAACCCAAAAAAGAGACATCAAATATTCCAATATTTGGCAATGTTTGGGAATGGAATTACTAAAAATTTATTTACTACAAAATGTGATGAAAGGCTATAGTGAATGCTGCTGCAGAGTGTCATACAATGGAAAGGCACCTTCAATATGAGAAGCCTTGAACCTTAGTAAGAATGTATGACAAGTTTCCACTTGCTCTGGTGTACTCAGTTAGTTATGAGTTATGGTTGACAGATGTGTTTTAAAGTGTGCTGTAAATTACAGATCACAAACAACACATTTCATTGGAGTTGCTAGATCATGCTGCTTCAGATTCTAGCTTTTTAAGAAATGTCATTACAGGAGATGAAATTTTCATCTATGGTTATGATCCTGAGATCAAGACTCAGAGTTCTCCACAGAAACCACCCAGTTTTTATGCAAAAAAGTACACCAATCAAAATCCAACATCAAGTTGATGTTGATTGTGCTTTTTGACCCTGATGGAATTATACCAGCGGAGACTGTACCCAGTGACACTAGGTGAACTCTGAATGTTATAAGGGCTTAGTAGAGAGTTTGAGAAATTATATGTGTAGAAAACGGCCTGAGAAATGGACACACAGCTTTCCTCCAGTAGGACAATGCTCTGCATCACACATTGATTCCAGTACAGCAATTTCTGTCAGAAAAAAACATTACAGTGTGTCCTCATTCACCTTATTCACCAGATCTGGCACCATGGGACATATGGCTCTTCCCCAATGAAAGGTGAGTGTTTTGAATCAATTCAGGACATTGAGGCAGTCACAACAGCATAACTAAAGACACTCAGGAAAGATCTGCAAAACTGCAGAAAGTACCAGAATGAAGGAGTAAGTGTGTTTAAAGCAAGGGAAAGTATTTTCAGAAGGACTAGTGGCAATGTGTCTTTTATTGAAATAAATTTTAAAAATTTAAACATTCATATCTTTGATCACACCTTATAATTTATTAAGTAGGTGACAAAAATGAAAGCTAGATCTTGGGGGAAAATCAATGAAACTGACAAACCTTTGGCTAGACTGGTCAGGAAGAAAAAGAGAGGGAATACATATTACTATTATCAGTAATAAGAGATTTGATAACACTACAGATTCTGAAGGTACTAAACACATAAAAGGGGAACATTATGAGCAATACTACAATAAGCTTGACAACTTTAATGAAAATCAACAAATTCCTCAAAGGTACAAGCTACCAAGATTAAATCCAAGAAGAAGCAAACCTGTGTCAGGTCTCTGTGCTCAATGATCCCGTACTACGTAGGGCAGGGGGGTCTCCCTTCACTAACAGGGTGGACAGGAGGTATTCACAACAGTTAGCAGTCTACTGCTGAATGCAGAAAAAAGTGGCTAACAGAACCTCAAGGAATCTCAGACTTATGACCTTTTTCATTCTTCACTCACACTGCAACCCATTCGCTTCCACCCAAGGCCATTAGATCTCAGGGTCTCAGCCACTCCCTTATCAACTGTTAACTCTCTAGAGCAGACCTCTTTCCTGAGTTGCAGGCCAACCATGTTCCCAGTTGACTATAGGACACCACCATTTAGATATGCTTCAGATTCTTCAAATTCAATATAACCCCAACCAAATGCACTTTTCTTCTAGCCCATCACCAGAGACACTCTCTTAATGTCTGTATAACCAACATTTAATGCTGTGGCCTAGTACTTTCAACAGTTTATTATTAAACACTTAAAGCAGTCAGGTGGGCCTTTAATGATTCTGGTTTGCTCTCTCCTGCTACTTGTTGGTCTGTTCCTTAGCTCAGAGATTCTCGAACATTAACGCCTGTAAGGATCATCTGGAAAGTTTGTTAAAACACATTTTTTGAGTCCCAACCACAGAGACCCTGATTCATTAGGTTGAGGTATAACATATAAATTGTTAATTCTGACAATCCTATAAGTGATGGCAATGCTGCTGCTCAGAAGATCATGCTTTGAGAATCACTGTTCCAGATCATATAAGTGCATGGTCACTGATCATCTGGACTTTAGATTTCTACTCTGATCATTCTCTCTTGTAACAAGTCTTTTTGGGACTCTGACATTTGTTTTTCCCTGAATTCTGATACCTATAGTAGCTTGTCTGCCAAATTTCTCATTTTTACTGCCAAATCAAACTTGCTATCAATATTTAAACTTTTGTAGCTCTCCTGTCTTGCCTAGACTAAAGGTACTGAGCTTCCCACTTTTCACTCCTGCCATTCAGCCTAACATTTGCAAAGGCTGGAATCAAAAGTGATGACCATATTATATAATGCTAAATTTGTTAAAGACAAAAAATTCTTAGTTTCTGCTTAAATTACGTGGCATGATCAAAGTGTCCCTAACACATTGAATCTAAAGAGAAGGATATCATTTTATGGCCTCAACTAACAAACACATTTGAGCAGGACCTTTCTAGAAATCACAGAACTAATTGATGAAAACAGGAATGGGATGGGGGTTGGACCTCCATAATTAATGGACACATAATGGACAGCCAAAAGCATAAGATTTGGTAGCTGAGATCTGGGTTCTAATCTCACTTTCTGCCAGCTATTTGAACTTCATATACCCAGAACCTCTATCTCTTTGCCTATGAAATGGGGCTAATATATCACTTAGGACTCTAGAGAAGATAGAATAAGGAAATGGCTATAACTATGTAGCACAGTGCCTGGATTTCATTAGAATCAGTCAGTATAAACTGTTTCTCTCCTTCCACATGCACTTATTATTTAATCCCCAACAGGCCTTTTCTCTGACCCAAGGGAAACTTCTCAGGGAGTCATATTCAAGAAAAACAAATAAAGATGCATTTGTTTGCCTCAAAAGGATTGGCAAGTGCTTCCTTGGGTCAAAACACTGCAGCTAAATAGGTCCTCAAACAGAAGTGTCTTATAAAGTTAAACATAGGCAAGAAAACTAAATACTATCCTACTTTTTGATGCTGATTACAAGATGTTGCCCTTATACAATACTGTTCTCTGCTTTTATTGAAAGAATAATTACATTAAGCAAGCACTTTGAAATTTTGGAATGCGCTTCAATAGGACAGCATGAATTTAAACAGTCTTTCTCCAGTGATAGGTCTTTGTAATTACAGTTTAGAATTTTAAGGAGGAGCACCTATAGAGAAGCAGCCATGCCAAGTATCTACTGTGTTAGTAACAACGGCAGGATCACGACAGTTCTTCCTGCTCAATCCAGGATGCAAAATGGGGCCTTCAAGAAAGAGAACAGGATGAACAGGAGTGGTTCTTCCAACAGACTAGAGAACAACTGGCAGCCTTGAAGAAGCATCACAAAGATGAGATTTATCATTATAAAAAGAAAATTGAGCATATAGAGAAAGAAACTGAACGACATAAGCATAAGATCCAACAACTGAAACATGATTAAATGCACATGTTCCCCATACAACGGCATCCATCATTGCCCATTTCCATGTAGACATAGTTCTTGTCTAATTACTATTTGGTCTGTGTGCTGCCAACAGATAATAAATTGTCATCAGTGGAAAAAAAAAGAATTTTAAGGAAAACAATGTGAAGTGATTTAGCAATTCATTTTCATACAACTGGATTTTTTTTTTCAATTTTCCCCTGGAACTGGCACCAAGTTCCCACTGCTGGAAATAAATACATTAATGTACTCAATATTTTGAAACGTAGCTCTTTCGGTTAACCATCTCCCATCCTAAAATACAAAAGAGAACTGTAAGGGAAGGAAAAATCATCTTTTTGAGAAGTACTAAATTTGTGAAAAAAGTTATCCTTTCTCCTGGAAACCAAAAGTGAACAATTTCCTATAAAATTACACAATCTGGATAAATTTAGGAAGCCAGCCAGAAGAAGAGGTTTATATTTGACTTTCCAGCTGCTGCTTGTTCATTACAGGCCATACTCTGGTAATATCGAACAGGAAAGGGCCATGTATCTGTCAGTGCTCAATAGAGAAACATTTAATACAAGATATATAAGAATATAAAAATTAACAAGATTGCCTCACAATGGCCACCCACAAAATCAGGTGTGGAAAAGAGCAAGAAGTCTGTTTGTGCAATGGGGATTTGAAGGATCCAGCCAAAGGCCTGAAGCTTACTGTAGTGTCCCATGGGAGTCCATATCAGGAGACCAAAGGGTCTGCACCAGAAGGAGGAAGGGTCTGTGCTAGAAGCCAGGAGACAACATCCAAGGTGAAAGTAAAGGCTCCTCTGAAGAAACAGGCAATCCTTCCTTCTTCATTTCTCTTTTATACTATTCTGGTGATAATCCTCCCTAGGGTGAGTCTTCCACACCCAGAGCTACACTGAGACAATTTAGTTAGGCATATTTCTTACTCAAATTGACAGTCAATTAACTATCACACTTCAATTAGGAAAGACTGTAAACTAGTTATAGCTCCCTCAGTATTTAACAGAACAAGTAGACAAAAAAACCAAAAAACACTATAGAGAAGAGTCTGATGACACTATCAACCAAACTGATTTAAAGGACACTTACAGCACATAATAACAACAACAGAATATACATTATTTTCAAGGGACACAGAACATTTACCAATAAAGAAATACAAAGGGACTGAAACTCTTTGATTACATTGAAATTAAACTAGAATTCAGGAAAAGAGAAACATTTGAAAAATCTCCAAATATCTGGAAATTAAATATAACACTTTTAAGTTACTAAATAAAAGAAGAAAATCACAACAGAAATTAGAAAATATTTTATTTAAGCAAAATAAAAACAATGTATCAAAATTAATGGGACATAGCTAGAGCAATATTTATAGAGCAGTTTATAATATTAAATACTTAACTCTAGGAAGGTCTCAAATGAATACTCTTACACCTCCTCCTTGACAACCACCAAAAGCAGAGCAAACTAGACCCAAAGCAAGAAGTAGGAAAGGCACAATGGAAAAGACCAATAAAATGGAAAATTTTAAAAGAGAAAATAGAAAATTTAAACTGGTTCTTTGAGTACCTTAAACTGATGACTATGTCGCCAACTAATAAAGAAAAAAGAAAGCTGGGAGTGGTGGCACGCCTATAATTCCAGCTACTCCAGAGGCTAAGGTAAGAGCATCACAAATTCAAGGCCAGCCTGGGCAGCTTAGCTGTGCCAAAATGAAAACATGAGGCGAGAGTATATAGCTCAATGATGAAGCACCCCAGGGTTCAATCCCCAGCACCACAGAAAGAAAGAAAGAAAGAAAGAAAGAAAGAAAGAAAGAAAGAAAGAAAGAACAAAAGAATGAAAGAACAAAAGATAGAAAGGAGGAAAGATAGAAAGAGAAAGAGAAAGGGAAAGGAAGAAAGGAAGGAAAGAAGGAAGGATGGAAGGAAGGAAGAAAAGAAAGAAAGAAAGAAAGAAAGAAAGAAAGAAAGAAAGAAAAAGAAAAGTCAAGCAGTCAAGCAAACATATGAGAAATACCTAAGATCAACTGGGTGAAAATGAAACTCCTAAATAAACTAGTATGAAACAAATTTTTGAAAAGCACATACTGTGATTCTACTTATTTCAATGACCTAAAAAGGCAAAAACTATACAGACAGACACCAGAGTATTTTTGAAAATCACATACTGCACGATTAGATTTATTCTAACAGTCTAAAAAGCCAAAAACAGGTACCAGGTGGCCTATGACAGGGATAGATTACAAAAACACATAAGTGAACTTTTCATAGTGATAAAAATATTCTATATCTTGACTGTGGTGACAGCTGTAGATCTATATACCTCATTAAAACTCATGAAGTTATATATCTAAAAATTATGTTTTACTGTACAAAAAATTATCCCTCAGTAAACCTGGCTAAAAATAAAGCCATATTATAGTTCAACCCAATGCATCCAATGTGGAATTGATCTGTGAGCCTGTGAGTGAAACCTTTGGTCATTTTGAGAAAGAAATGAAAATGAAATTGTTTGGATATTTTTGTTTATTTCATTAAAAAAGAGCTTAAAGGCTGGCACAATGCTAAATTCCTTTTGTGGAACTGGAATTTGTTTTTGCCTAGAAAAACAGGAAGAGTCCCTGCTTTCAGTGAGAGGTGATAGAAAATAAGAGTTAAGTAAAAAAACACAATTAAATCAGGTGTGGGGGCATATGCCTGTAATTCCAGCATTTAGGAGGCTCAGGCAGGAGGATCAAGAGTTGGAGACCAAACCCCAAATTGTCTCAAAGACCCTATCTCAAAGAAAAAAAGCAAAAATCAAAACCAAAAATTTAGAAAAACAAAACAGTTTTCAGACCTGCTGCATGTGCCTTCATCAGGGAACAAGTTAGAAATGGAGAATTTCACATTCTCATCCTATAGGACCTGAAGTTGTGTTTTAATGAGACTCCAGACTGCTCATGCACACATCAATGTACTGGTTTATATGAATGGTTCTCCCTAGCACCATGCAACACAAACCCTCTGAAGAAAGCTCAGTGAAATCTGGGCTTCTTACTTTCAGTCTGCTTCTACGGGCAATAGTTTTCAAACAATGAAAAAATTAACCTAATTTGTAATAGCTTGAGTTTTTAACTTTGAATTTTAAGGTCTGCCACTATAGTAGCTGTTTACCTTACCTCCTTTGGTGAAATTCCAGCCCACAATCTTATATTACAGTGAGGCAACACTTTTATTATACTAAACGTTTTTTTTTTCCTTTTTGTTAAGCAGTTCAGCACGATGTGGAATGTGGACTTAACTTTGCTAAACCTCAGTTTCTGCCATTTTCAAAATAAAACAGTTCTTTATCT
Organism: Dasyprocta punctata; assembly: GCA_004363535.1. Classification (NCBI taxonomy): domain Eukaryota; kingdom Metazoa; phylum Chordata; class Mammalia; order Rodentia; family Dasyproctidae; genus Dasyprocta; species Dasyprocta punctata. Next base: position 36,959 of record RJWM01007217.1, on the reverse strand, counting down.
CCTACTGTGCAAATGTCCCAGCTAATAAGAGCAAAGTTAGGAAAATAGTACAAAAGACATCATTTTATGCCTAGAATCCATCTGCTTGAAGCAGGAGTTCAATGAATGTCCACTAAATGCTGAAGAGATATGATAGTGGCCCCACATCCGTGTCACAAGGAACAGACTGACAATTTCATACAATGTCTCTTTGTTCACATACGTATATGATCATTATATATAAATAAAAATAGATATTCATCTTAGTGGCTCTGAATTTTAAAAGATTATAGTTTAACATTCTGGTTTCATAAATATATTTGTTAATCACGAAAGAAAGAAAGAAAGAAAGAAAGAAAGAAAGAAAGAAAGAAAGAAAGAAAGAAAGAAAGAAAGAAAGAGAAAGAAAGAAAGGAAGAAAAAAAGAGAGAAAGAAAAGCAAGCAAGCAATCTGGGCTTCTTTCCATGCTACTAGAGATAACCATTTCCCCCAGTAACCTTTGTTTTTGCACTCCAAACACAGGGCAGAAGAAAGTCAAGAAAGGGAGGATCCCAACTATTCCCTTTCTCTACTCGCTGTAACTCTGTGTTTTCTTTTGTTTCTTTACTTTCTGTTCCAATCTTGACCTTAGTTAAACAGCTAGTTTGATGTTTACTAAGACTCATGTACTGGGGATTTGGTCCTCAATGCAGGTGTGTTCAGAGCTGATAGGCTTTGGGGAAGTGATTTGTGAGAGCTGTAACTTCATTGAGTGGATGAATCTGCTGATGAGTCCATTGCTCAATGAGCTTCTTAAGAAGTGGGGCTTAACTGGATGAAGCAGATGTAGGGCTAAAGGTTATATTTTGTTCCATGCCCTTTCCTCTCTGGATCTCTTAGCTACTGTGTTTCCTGTTGGCAGGGAGTGAGCAGCTTTCTTCTGCCATGCCTTTCTGCCATAGTATTTCTGCCTCGGTACAGATCTCAAAGCAATGGAGTCAGCTGACCATGTACTGAAACCACGAGTTAAAATAAATGTTTCCTTTTTTTCTCTCTCTCTCTCTCTCTTCTTTTCCAGTGCTGGATTGAACCCAGGGCCTTGTGTATGCTAGGAAAGCACTCTACCACTGTGCTACATCCCTAACGCTTTGTATTTTATAACATAGTTTAAGTTGCCCAGGATGGACCCAAACTTGCAATCCTCCTGCCTCAGCCTCCTAAGTAGCTGGGAATACAGGCATATGCTGCCATACCTGGCTAAATATTTCCTTCTTGTTTTCTCCCAAGTATTTTGTCACAGCATTGGAAAGCTAACACATCTACCCAAAATGTTTAATTATTCTGTGAATCTTCTAAACATGGTCACTTAAAAAAGAAAAATTCTCTCAAACAGGAAACTTTTTTTTAGCTATCATAATCCATTCCTTTTGTTTACTTCTTTTTTGGTTTTTGAGAATCCTACATCTTGGTCAGTCTAAAATTTCAATAAACAAGCTGCCAAGACTGTGAAGATACTGACAATCTTCCAGGCATAATCACCATAACTTCTCATAAGAAGGGGCCCATTCACAGTGTGCCAGAGGTTTATGATGAGTCAGTTAGTTGTTAATGGATAAGATCATGGCAGACTGAACTTCTTGCTAACGTTATCATCCACCACACAGATGCTTTCCTGCAAGTGGGGATTAACATAGTATTCATGATTCAGCACAGCTCTGTCACTGGTTCAGAGCACAGCCTGACATTAGGTAATTAGTGAATTTATCTTGCAGTTAAAATTTGAACTGAATTACAGGTGTGGTGGCTCACACCTGTAATCCCAGCACTTGAGAGGCTGAGGCAGGAAGATCATTGTGAGTTCGAGACCAGCCTGGGCTACAAAGTGAGCTCAAGGCCAGTCTGAACTGTATGAGACCTGTCTCAAAAAGTAAAAAAAAAAAAAATTAAACTCTTTTGAAGTGGTACATACAATATTTAAAATTAGTCTCTTTTCTTTGTCCATACTAAGCTCCAACAGATATTAATTTACTTCTACCAGATTTGCTATTTTACTAAAGAACCCCAAGATATATCCTTAATACATGACTCCAAATACCAATTGAACTCAAAAGTACCCAAGGAAGATTTTCATGTGGGCATATTTTTGCCATGATTGACTCTACAAAGGACCCATTTAAAACAAATAGGGTACATGTGTTGCAAGATTTACGTAGGAAGGACTATTCCTGCAAGGACAATAATAAACTGAAGTACACTACTTTATCCATAAATGAGTTTTGTTGTTGTTGTTGTTGTTGTTGTTTTGTACCTGAAATTGAACTCAGGATCTTGTGCTTGCCAGGCAGGCACTGTGCCTCTGAGCTACATCCCCCATCCATAAATGAGTTTCTTTAAATCACTTAATAAAGACCTTAAATAAAAACATTTTGAAGAAAAAGTTTTTAAATACAGATCAAACTTTCAATATGAAGCTGAATATAAAGTCATGCCCTGAGTTTTTCTAAGTGATGTTTCACAGACCCTTTTACACAAAGGACCTTCTAAAGATCTTAAGAGCATGAACAAAAGACACTTTTTACTTAACAAGACCTCCCAGAATCTTAAAGGTAATAACTCACAGATAATATCTCTTGAAGATTATATCTCAGAAGCCCAAAGCAGAAATAGTCTTATCTCAAAGAAATTCGAGAATGTAGTTTTGTTTAATGTAGTGGATATGATTAGGTTGATAAAGAAGTCCACAAATGTTTAAACAGTTATCCAGTTTGGACTGAAAACAGACATAATACAAAATGAAAAAAAAAATACTTCTGGACTCCCAACTCCTATATCCAAGAAGTGGCTTGAAAAAACTACTCTATATGACCACAGGCAATACCTTCTGAAAAAAAGGAAGGATGATTCAGATGGCAAAACCAAGATCCCAGAGAATGAAAGCAAGCAGCCATGCATGACCAACTCTCAGACCACATACCTGAGCCCTAACAGAGAATATGACACCTTCGACCTATCTGGATTTTAGAATTGCGGTGGACTCAGTGCTCTATGTATCCTTCTCGTGGGGCTATACCCAAGGAACTGCAGTAGAGAATCTCATCTGCACCTAATCTGGTTTAGATGAAGAGATCCTGGTCTTCCAACTGACACGTGGTAAGATGGTTTAGTGGCAGAGGGACTGAGTATAGTTATCTCTTGGTATCTGTGGTACCAGGATCCCCTGTAGATACCAAAATCTGTGGATAATCAAGTCCTTTATATAAAATGAGCATAATATTTACATATAACCTATTTAGCCCGAATATTTTAAATCATCTCTAGATTACATACTTACAATGCATAATAAAACGTAAATGTTATGGAAATAATTGTTAACTGTATTGTTTAGGAAATAAAGACAAGAAAATGTCTATGTCTGTTCAGCAGACACAATTTTTTTCCAAATAGCTTTAATTCATGGTTGCTCAAATTCATGCCTGCTGACCCAAAAGATAAGGAAGGCAGAACTATATTATGTACGTGGAAAGGATGTGAATTGTTGTATTTTGTAAGTATGGTCATGATGGTCTTTCCCATCTCACACATTCACAACATGCCATTCACATTTCTCTGGAATAGTGAGGTTTATCTCCTGTCCTCTTGAGCCTGGGCAGGACTTTGCAATTGCCTAGAACAAGAGAGTACAGTAGAAGTGGCACTATGTAACTTCCAAGGCTTGATCATAAAAACCCCATGCACTTATGCCTTGTTCTCTTGGCATGCTGCACTTGCAGCCCAGCCACTATGCTCTGAGGGAACAGAGCCACCACACAGATAACCTACATGTAGGTGCCTTATCTCAGCCTACAATCCTAGCTGAGGCCCTGCCAGAAGCCAGTATCAGCCACCAGATACGCTACTGAGTGGACCTTCGGATGATACCAGCTCCCAGTATTGTGTCATCCCCAATTTTCAAGCCACCCCTTCACGAACCACAGAAAAACATTCTATACCAATACCAGCCCATCACAGATTCACAAGAAAAGGAAATAGTTGTTAAACCATGAAGCTTGAATGGCTTGTTATGTGCCAAAATATCCTCCTTTGTACTGAGAGACAGATATAAAAATAAAAAACTATGGCACAGATATACTGAGTAACTGCCCTAAGATATACTGTTAGTAAAGGGTAAAATTGAGGTTTGAACCCCAGTGTGAGCTCTCAACCACTACACAGTGTGGCGCCACCCGGACTTTGCAATCTGGCTGCGAGGAGTTCAGAGCCTCTGGAGTGCCTCAGTTCTTTTTTGAAAATATCAATCTTCAAAGAAGTTGGCTTTCTGTCCAAAGTTGGCATATTAATAATAACGGTCCTGGGGCCAGGGATTCAGCTCAGTGGCATAAGCGCCTACCTGGCAAGCATGAAGTTGTGAGTTTGACCCCGGTACCAAAAAAAAAAAAAAGTTTATTTAAAAAACAAATGGTCTTTCAACTGAAAACAAATTAGTGGCTACCCGGAATTTTCAAATAGATATTATTATGCAATGTTCACATAATTAAAGGAAATTTTATATAACTCACAAGAAAGAAAAGGGAAACAATAAAATCATTCTAAACAGTAGGTAAACCAGGTATGGTAGCACACACCTATAATTCCAGCTACTTGGTAATCTAAAGTAGGAGGACTCAAAGTTCAAGGCCAGCCTGGCAACTTAGTAAGATCCTATCTCAAAATAAAAACAGCTCAGTGGTAGAGTGCCTCTACTTTGAAACCCCAATAGCAAAAATAAACAAACAACAAAAAAATCTTTTAAAAATTCCCAAGCCAGGCTGGTAGCTGTGCAGCATAGCTCCTGCCTGGCAAGCGCAAGGTACTAAGTTAGATTCCTGGTACCAAAAAAAAAAAAAAATTAAATTCCCAAGTCAACAATGGCTGTAGCAGCAAACAAGCCCAGTTTGGGAACCAGCGCCAAGTGCAGGCCTCTGGCAGACTGGGAACAACTAGTCCCAGGTCTCTCCCCATGAGTCAGTGCCATTCAGACTGGGGTTAGAAAGAACAATGGCCGCAGCAGCAAACAAGCCCAGTTTGGGAACCAGCACCATGTGCAGACCTCCAACAGACTGGGAATAACTAGTTCCAAGCTTCTCCCCATGAGTCAGTGCCATTTGCGGACAGGGGTTAGAGAGAACAATGGCCACAGCAGCAAACAAGTCCAGTCTGGGAACCAGCACCATGTGCAGGCCGTGGCCAGACTGGGAACAGCCAGACCGCAGTCCCTTCCAGCACATGGGCTGGCAAACAAGAAGTACCAATCCCACCCCCACCCCCAGCCATAAGCAACTGGCTTATCCAGAGAAACACAGGCTGTGATGATAGCTATAGAGGTGAAATGCAATTGGATGCCTATGGTGCTTTGGTGTTTCACTAACATTGCAGGTCTAGGGTCAGTGGTCTGATCAAGAGTTCAGAGGATATCACTAAGCAGTGTGTCATCTGGGGGGGATCTCCTCCTGAGGGTTGCAGCCATTGCTGATTCCCTATGGTCTTGTTTTGAAGTGCTATATCATTTCCATGATTTTGTTGGGTTGGGTTTTACTCTCTTTTGTTTTGTTTATGACAAATCCAATGGCAGGAGCAGTTATTTCAAAGATAGCAAGGTATATTATGGTAGCAATTTTGGATTTACTATTGGCTTGTTTTGCAGTCCTTTATTGCATTCATTGTTTTGTTTTTATTGTTTCTATTCTATTCTATTCTGAAGTAATCTGCAGCTATTTTGAAGACATCAAAAGGCATTATGGTAACTACTGCTGATTTTGTAACGTCTTGAAAGTCCTATATCTCTTACACTGGTTTGTTTTGATTGGTTTTATTCTGTTATATACTCTTTAAAATAAAAAAATTTTCCCAAGCCATCACTGATGTCTAAAGGATAGCATTTATGTTTTGTATCATTCATGTTTCAGGGAGGTATATTCCCTAAAGAGAGAAGAGAGAACAAGTGATGGGAAATCCCAGATCACTTCAATCATCACATCTGACATTTCTGCAGTTATTCTAAGTCTCTCTGGAGGTGCAGTAGCCATAACAACACATGGTATATAGCCTCTGAGATAAAAGAATCCATTCAAAAGTCCTCCTTGACTGCAGTAGACTGAGGGATAACTTCATCAGGAAGGAGTGAATGGTGGATGCTAATTGACAGCTCTGAGCCCACCATCCCAGGGGCATACTTCAAACTTTTTCTGACCCAGTGCGGTTCCTTTAGGATCACACCTGTAACCTTAACTCTAATGCAAGCCACCGTCCTTTACACTCAAATTACTATAGTAAATTTTAGTCTATCAACAAACAGGTAGTGTTTGTTAAAGGACCACTTGTGAAAGGCCCATTATAGCCTCTGAGAAGGGTAAAAGCAGGAGGAGGACAAAAGAGTCGTATTTTTAGCATTAGTCATCTACCAGAGACAGGCTAGAATACTTACATTGACATGTAGGTCACCGTCTACCTGAAAACATCTGTCTACCTACTTTTTGTCCAGCTGTTTCCATCACCCATAATAACCCTTTCAAACTATTATTTTCTCATGTCACATCCATGATTCTAACCTACTTATAGGTATTTAGTAATCTGCAAGGAGGCTTGGGAAAAGGTGTGGGACCTTGAAGATATGCTGGATTCAGAATGGCCAAAGTCTGTTCAGCCAAGTTAGAGTTGATACTCAGTTGTGATGGAGGAGAGCAACCAGGGGTCATAGCCAAGGAAACAACAACTTTCTGCTGATATAAAACTATAGAGAAGGAAACAAGTTTCAAGAACAGCAGTCAGAAAAGTGGGTTCTATATTGTGAGATGACTGAGGCTGGTTGATTCAGGATGGAGGGGAAGAATGATGGAGTTTTTTTATATATGGTATCAGCTTCATGTCACTAGAGTAGGAATGACAGATTTAAAAAGCCATATGGCGGGCTCGGGATGTAGCTCCACAGCAGAGTGTTTATCCTGCACGTGTGGGGCCTGGGTTCAATCCCTAGAAGCAAGAAAAACAAAAAGACCACATGGACAAACATAGATATTCTCTGTTTAAAAATCTATGTTGCATTCTGGGGAAACAGGTACAGAGACAGCTATTCAGAGGACTGTGTGGTGACAAGAGAATAGCAGGAGCTGTGTCCCAAGAGAAACCCCTATACCATCAAAGAAGGCAGGACACTCCCAAAGGTCAGTGTCCTCATCAAAAGGTGAAGAATATAAAATTGCCCCAAAGGTCACTAGGAGACCAAACGTGAAAACCAGGGGGCTATAAGATAATATTCTGTAAAAAAAAAAAAAATTAGATAGTTGGCAAAATTTCTGGCAATTTGTATTTTCTTCTTAATATATTTTTGTAAGTATTTGATAATAAGTCTATAAAACTTTATGAAATAAATTTCCATTATTAAAATTAGAAAAATACAATTTGTAAAAAAGTATAGGATACCCTAAGACAGAACAGTATAAAGACAGTGCCATCCGATTCTCTGAACTGAGGTCTTTACTGTGGATCTCATCTTGACTTCCAGACCTCATAGTGCTAATCCAACCAAACCACCAAACAAGCTCTCTACCTTATTCTAGCTTTCACCTATATGAGGATGTCATGCCAAGGTGGTTGGGGAGATCAGGCTTTGCCTGTTATATCTTCAATAAAAACAGTGTAGGTAGGCATTATTGATTAGATGCTCATGGCTTTTGTCTTATCCAGAAGGGTCCACTCATAATTCCTAGCCATCAGCAGAATCTGGAGGTGTCAGTCCATGGCTGGGGCTTACACAGGGTCTCTGTCTCTATCTCTATCTCCATCTCTATCTCTATTGCTATCTCTATCTCTATCTCTCCTTAGGTCTATTTGCTTCTTGGCTTTTGTGCCACATCAGTCACCAAGACCAGCATCTCCTGATCAGTTATATGCACTTACCACACAACTTCCAGTAGATCAGCAATGTAAACAGTCTTATCAAGAGTAACCTTCAGTCCCTTCTCCTTGCTCTACATAGAAACCACAGTTTAGAGGAACCCTCCAGATTCCCTTCCAAAAATGCAAATGGCATTTAAAAATCATTTGTCCTCACCTTAAAAAGACATCTAATTTTTCAAAATGGATATCGTTCCTTTGAATGTTATAAATTTTTCCAAAAGGGCCTTAAAGACTACCTTTTTAGTTTTTGTTCTGCTCTGTTTTGTGTTTTGAGATAGGGTCTCATTATGTAGTCCAGTAATAAAGACCACTATGAAGTGGCTCAGCAGAATTTAGAATTAATCAATTGGACTTCTCTATGTACCTCTGAGTCTGTCCTAGGCCTAGGCAACTTGCTTTAAAAAAGGTGGCTGGCATGCGGTAAGTTCAACTCTCTATGCCAATGGTCACGGCAGAGGCCTGTTTTGATCCATGACACCATGACACCTTGGAGGGCAAGATAAAGCTGCAGCTGAGGACACCTGGTTCTCACTTTAATTCTTAAGACTGCAGCTGCAGCCATTTGACTCCTGCTATAAATGTCAACCTTAGAGATAGGACAGTTCTCTTTTTTTCCCCTTATTTATTTATTTATTTATTTTTATTTTAAACAAAAGAAAAGCAAGAAACCAAAGCAAAACAATTTCACAACCAGCCAATAGGAGAGTAACAATAATCAGCACATTGCATATTGTTATATTCACAGCAATTGTTTTGATAGGTTCTGCTAGCCTGGGGCTTAGCTATCTGTAACATGACATTCCTCCAACTTGGTACTGGGCCCAGAGAAACAACTTAGCTCTCCAAGAGTAAACTCCATGTTTCCTTCTCATTCCAGAGATAAACCTCCTGCTCCCTTTTTGCTCATGCACCGAGCCCTCTCCAATCCCAAGACTCCACAATCCTCCAAGCCTCCACCCCAGTAAATCTTTCTGTCTCCTGCTTTACACAGGCAGGTGCTCCGTCAAATCAGCTGTTAATATGTCTTTTTGACCACCTCCCAAATTCCTCCCCCAGCCAAAATTGATAAAGGTAACTACACTCCTTTGTTCTTGTTGAGAGCTTTTACACCCCCAGCCCCTAAAGCTCTCCCATGCCCTGTGCATTAAAGGCCTCTTCCTTATCTCTCTTGCTCTTATTTTCTCTGTGCTGCTTCAGATTCAGTGACCTTAAAATAGTCAAACATGTTTAGGTTAAAAGACACAGACATGAAACATTGTCCAGAAAATTATTAGCACAAAACTTTTGCCTCAGTGAATCAAGAGAAACCAGCTATATGACTATCTTTTTTGTTATGATTGCTCTATTATTTTCAAATAAACATTTCACATTAAAAATGAAATCTGAAGATGATCCTGTGAAAACTACTTTTCCCTCAAAATTCTTTTTCTTTGTCTTAACTAATTTTTTAAAACATAGATTTTCTTTCAGTTTGTCACAGAAGTGCAACAATGCAATGGTTACATATGTGTGACTTATTTAGTTCACTGAGAAATATATTTTCAATACTCATCCATTTAAGAGTGAAAATGTCTAGTTTATTGTTCTTTATAGCTGAGTAGTATTCCATTATATAGAAATACCACATCTTTTTTGTCCATTCCTCGGTTGAGGGGCATTTAGGTTGTTTCCAAGATCTAGCTATTATGAACTGGGCAGCTATAAACATAGGTGCACATATATTGCTGTGGTAGGATGTTTTTAAATCTTTTGGGAAGATACCCAGAAGGGGAATAGCTGGGTCAAATGAGACCTCCAATCCTAGTTTTTTGAGGAATCTCCACACTGACTTCCACAGTGGTTGCACCAGCCTGCATTCCCACCAACAGTGGAGAAGGGTTCTTTTTGTCCACAGCCCCTCCAGCATTAGTTATTGGTTGACTTTTTTTTTTTTTTTGGCGACACCAGGGATTGAACTCACAACCTCGCACCTGCCAGGGCAGGTGCTTAAGTCACTGAGCCAAACTCCTGGCCCTGGTTTTTTTTTTTTTTTTTTTTTGGGGCACCGGGGATTGAACTCACAACCTCGCACCTGCCAGGGCAGGCGCTTAAGACCCTGAGCCAAACTCCCGGCCCTGGTTTTTGAGGCAGGGTCGCACTATGTAGCTCAGGCCAGACTTGTGCTCGCGTTGTAGCCCAAGCCGGCCTCGAACTCACAACGCTCCGCCTACCTCAGGCTCCCGAGTGCTGGGATTAAAGGCGTGCGCCACCACGCCCGGCTGTGGCCCTGGTTTTTTGACGCAGGGTTGCACTGTGTAGCTCAGGCCGGCCTTGCGCTTGCGTTGTAGCCCAAACGGGCCTCGAACTCACAACACTCCGCCTACCTCAGCCTCCCAAGTGCTAGGATTAAAGGCATGCGCCACCATGCCCGGCTTGGTTGACTTCTTAATAGCAGCCATTCTTTCTGGGGTGAGGTGGAATCTCAGTTAATTTCATTTGCATCTCTTGAATGGTCAGTGCTATTGAAGGACAGTTCTCTTAAATGGCAACATTTACTGCTTAGAAAAGTCTTTGATTAAAACATTCCAAGATCCTGCTCAGTTTCCTGCCTTTACCTCAGTTTTTCTTCGTTTGAAAACCCAACAGATATGGGTGCTCCAGAAAAGTCTTGGTCTTAGGTCCTAAAGTTCTGACCTTCCTGGACTCTCCACAAAACCATATTACATTATCTGTTTTATTTAAGCCTTTGCTAAAACTTGTTTTAGGAGATTGTAGGCTCAAGTTAGATACCCTAAGGTCCAGATCAGGCTTGAACTGTGTAGTCCAGTCTGACCTTGAACTCATAATTCTCCTGCATCGTTCTCCCAAATACTGAAATTACAAGCATACAGCAACATGCCTGGCTGGTTTAAATATGACTTTCCAAAGAAACCTGGACATTAACATTCTTCCAACAGGCTTCTATATCACTAGACTACATCCACTTGCTTATGCACAGAATTGGCACGTTTCAAGTGAACACAAATAGATTTGGCGGGAGAATAATAAAAGCCCTGAATTCCCCCATATTATCCAATGCTTACCTGCACTGACTTCACTATCATTCTGAGCTTGATTATTAATTTTTGATAGATTTTTCCCAGTAAAAACTTAAGATCAGCCAAAATTCCTACTGTTATAAATTATCTACTATCTTTTTTTGTGTGTGTGTGTGTTGGTAACATTTTATTTGGTTTTTTTAAAGAGAAAAAAAACCTTTCAAAACAATAGGAGAGTAACAATAATTAGTCCACTGCATATTGTTATCTTCAAAGTGGTTACTCAGAGTACAAGATATAGGCATGAAATATTGTCCTAACAATATTAGCGCAAACCTTTCTTTTCAATGAACTAAGAGAAACTAGTGGTTTTCCTTTTCCCTTCCTTTCTCCTTTCTTCCATCACAGTTTCTCTTTCCTTCTGAACAGTTTCTTCCCATTTCACAGTATCTATTGTACATTTTGGATCTAACTCGTTCAACTTCTCAAATTAGGGAGACAATACCATGTTTATACATGTGTATCTGTTTATTTCACTTATGAGTAAGGTCTCAAGTTGCATCCATTTACCTGTAAAAGTCGCAAGTTTATCCTTCTTTATGGCTGAGTAGTACACCCTTGTATAAAAATATCACATCTTGAGCACCTCCAACTTCACACTGGAGACCTCTGTAGCTGGTGAATCAGCAGTAGCACCTCCCCCTCTACCCCAAAGACTCAACAGCCCAGGGACAATCAGCGACCCCCTCTACCATCTGCAGAACCCTGGTGGGCTGGTGAAAGCCTCCACAACCTCTCACCCACACAGAGGACTTCAGTGGGCCTGTGACAGTGTGCTGAGTTTCCCCCTCAAATAGAGGACCTCAGTGGGTCAACAGGAGCAGCAGCAAATCCTCCCCTCCAGCTGTAGGACTTTGGCAGGCCTGGCAAGAGTGTGGGAGTCTTTCTTTCATACAGAGAAAATCAGGTAGGTTGAGGAGAGCACCGACAAGGCCTCCCCCAACCTGGAGGAACCTGAAAGGGCCTAGGAGACCCCCAGTGACACAGTAGGGTCCCAGCTGAGGCAAATAATATAGCCAGGTAAATCTGGCAGCCTGAAACAGCCTAAAGCCATAGTGAAAATAGGAGCTACGGGTTGGCTTACATCAATACTCCTAGGCTAGTCAGCCTAGGGAAAATATAAGACTCACCCAACAGAACCTGCAGGAGGAATTCATGTGACTGGCCCCTCCCCTTCATTGTGGTACCCAGCAATTAGACAAACATCACCCATACAGTAGGATCCTAAGACACAAAGGACAGTCAGTTGAGACTAGTGGGATTGGAAAGACCAAAATATTAACCCAAGAGGTGAAAATGACAAAACGAAAAAGTAAAACGCAATCTCAAAGGTCCAGTCCAACAGTAATAAGTACAGGAGACATTGAAATAGAGGACATTAGAAGTCATACACCTGAAATTTATGAAAAGACAGCAAGTGAAATAAACAAATCCATGAGGTTATAGAGGAAATCAGATGAGAAATAATCTCTCAGGTAAAGAAAGAAATGAAAACCTTAATAAAGGAATTACTCAGCATAGCCAGAGAAAACATAGATAAAAAAGTACAGGAGCATAGGAAAATGATGGAAATTTTGACTGAACAATTTAGGAAAGAAACAGAATGCATGAAACAAATTCAAAGAGACATCCAGCAAATAAAAAACTCCCTTGAAAACTAGTGAAACCATTTGAATGAAGCTGAGGATAGACTTTCTGACCTCAAAGACAAGATTGCAGTTAGCAACCAAGAAAGGAAAGAACTTGTAAAAATAACAAAGAAGCATGAAATAACAATTCAACAGCCTCAAGACGATGCAAAGAGAAGCAATATAAGACTGATAGGCATCAATGAAAATGCAGAAGTCAACACAAATGACTTAAAAAAACTATTTGCAGAAGTAATAGTGAAAATTTTCCCAAACATGGGAAAAGAAACAGATATGCAGATAAGTGAAGCATATAGAACACCAAACAGTCATAACCAAAACAAGTCTACACTCAGACAAATAATAACTAAGACCCCAGAAATACAGCATTAAAAACAGAATACTAAAAGCTGTTAGAGAAAAGACACAACTCACCTATCAAGGAAAGTCGGTTAGAATTGTGGCAGACTTTTCAGCACAAACCCTCAAGTTAGGACAAGCTTGGAGTGAAGTGTTTCAAGCCCTGAAAGAAAACAACTTTCAATCCAGACTGATGTACCCTGCAAAACTTTCTTTCAAACTTGATGGAGAAATAAAATACTTCCATGACAAAGAATAACTGAAGAGATTCATGTCTAGCAAGCCAATCTTTGAAAGAATACTGAAAGACATATTAGAGAGAGACAAAAGTGACTAGAATTCCCAGAACAACAACAGAAAGAAACCAACAGGCAGGGCGAGCAATTGAACAAGGGGGAAACGCAGAAAACCAACAAATGGAAAATAACATGACAAATTTAAGCCAGTACATGCCAGTTAAATCCATCAATGTAAATGGTCTCGATTCACCAATTAAAAAAATTGGCTGACAGAATGGATCAAGAAACAGGATCCTACAATACGCTGTATACAAGAAACACATCTGACTCAAAAGGAAGCTCATACACTAAAAGGATGGAAAACAACATTCCATGTGACAGGGACCTAGAAAAAAGCAGGGGTAGCTATTCTGTTCATAGACAGTGTAAACTTGAAACCAAAAATGATCAAAAGAGATAAAAAAGGTCACTACATACTTGTGAGGGGAAAAATTCAAGAGGAAGAGGTAACAATCATAAATATATATACATCAAACACAGGAGCACCCAACTATATAAGACAAATACTAATAGACATGAAAAACCAAATATGTGAAATAGCAGGGAAACCTCTGTGCACTGAGCAGCATGCTGCAAGGTGCAAGCTAAAGGCCTACACGGCAAACTCCACCCAGCAGAGCAGCCTCAGCAAGTCACTCAGAACCTGGTAGGGCCCTGCACAGCGAGCCCACACAGCTAGTGAGCTTTGCAATGTTGCTTGGGTCCTGGTTGGGCCCCTGCCAGCAACTCCAAACAGCAGGGGAACTTCAGGGTGCCAAGCTGCATGCCATGTGTCACACGCTGAAGGCCTGCACAGAGAACTCCACCTAGCTGTACAGCCTTAATACATCGTGACCGCCCACAGCCGAGGAGAAAAAAGACACAGAAAAGAAAAACAAAAAGCAAAAGAGACAAACAAACAACAACAAACCCAATACAATAACAATATAAGTTTACAAAACAAGATGATAAGAATTTGACAATGGTTGTAATACTGCACATTGTTAGCTTCAAAAGGGTTGCTTAGATTAACAGATATAGACATGTAAAATTGATCTAATCATGAGTATTAACTGTTCTTTTCCAATAACTACTACATTTAGTAGTATAGTCATTTTAGCTATCATATATATATATATATATATATATATATAATTTATATCTTTTTCCTTTTCCCTTCCTTCTTTCCTCCTTTCCCCTATCCCAATTACTTTTCCTCTCTGAGCAGTTCCTTACCCTTACACAGTATTTATTGTAGATTTTGGATCATATATGCTTTTTCAGTTTCGTATACTAGGGAGACAATATGGTATTTACACATGTGAGTTTGATTTATTTCACTTATGAGTATAGTCTCCAAAATACTTATAAAAGTCTTGATGCAATCTTTCTTGATAGCTGAGTAGTTCTCCACTGTATAAAAACACCACATATTTTTTATCCATTCCTTGACTGATGGGCACTTGGGTTGTTTCCAAGATTTGACTATTACAAATTGCTGTAAACATGGGTGCACATATATCACTGTGGTATGATGCTTACAATTCTTCTGGAAAAATGCCCAGAAGCTGGATAGCTGGGTCAAATGAAATCTCTAATCCTAGCTTTCTAAGGAATCTCCACACTGATTTCCACAGTGCTTGCACTAGCCTACATTTCCACCAACAGTGGAGAAGAGTTCCTTTTCCCCCACAGCCCCTGAAGCATTTGTTATTGGTTGATTTCTTGATCTTGGCCATTCTTTCTGGGGTGAGATGGAATCATGGTGCTGTTTTAATTTGTATCTCCCAAATGACCATTGATGTTGAGTGTCAATGAAGGCTATAGAATCTGCGAGAGGTTGACAGCATCTTTTGTCATCCCCAACCCTCTTCTGGAGGAGGATGTGCTGTGCTTTCAGGGTCATGGCATACCAATATGGTGTTGGTCCTGCCACAATGGAATTGCCTTTTTTTTTTTTTTTTTTTTGTGGCACTGGGGATCGAACTCACAACCTCACGCCTGGCAGACAGGCGCTTAAGCCACTGAGCCAAACTCTCGGCCCTAGTTTTTTGAGGCAGGGTCGCACTATGTAGCTCAGGCCAGCCTTGCGCTCGCGTTGTAGCCCAAGCTGGCCTCGAACTCACAACGCTCCACCTACCTCAGCCTCCCGAGTGCTGTGGAATTGCCTTTTTGAAGATGTCAGCACTGCCCAAAAAACAGAATGAAGGCATATTGAAGACACAGAAGAGCTTCTTGGATGAAATTCACAAGACGATTCACAGGCCACCTTATGAAATTGTTAGAACTGAAGACTTATCCAGTAACTTCCTATCCCTGAAGGAAATCCAGACTACACACTCTAAAATTAAATAGCTGTTTCTGATAGATAACAGTACTGAATTTTGGGACACAGATATAAAATGATTTTCTCTCTCGGAAAGTAGCACCTGGCTTGACATAATCAGATGTCGTCTGAAAAAAGCAACAGAGATCACAGATTGCATGGAAGCACAAAATATGAACATTCTTCTTTTAGAGGAGAATGCCTCCAACCTCTGCTACCTCCTTATTTCTCTGGTGCAAGTGATGATGGACCCCCACTGGTTCAGAGCTGGTTTCCAGAGCCTCATCTAAAAGGAGTGGGTCATGGGTAGCCACTATTTCTTGAATCACTGCAACCATCTCTGCCAGAGTGATAAAGAAGAGGTTCCTGGGTTCCTGCTTTTCCTAGACTGTGACTGGCAGCAGGTACATCAGCATCCCCCTGCATTTCAGTTCACTGAGACTTACCTGAGTGTTTTGTCAGATAGCCTATATATACACCTATTTTAGTACCTTCTTCTTCAACTCACCTCATCAAAAAGATATTAACATGGGTAGGGAAAGCCTGGATACACAAAGCAAGTCTTTGAATCTGCTCACCATGTGTGATTGATTGGTCTGTACAGTTTGAACCCAAAATGCATACTCTGCTCAAAGAGCCTTTCTATGTGGAAAAGCCAAAACTGGACAAAAGCCAGTAGAAAAGAAAGCATTTCAAACATCAGTGACAACTTTCTTTGCTACTCACCCTGTCTAAAACATCTCCCAAAAGAGGATTTTTCAGGGAAGAAACATCATTTAATTAAAAACCTTTGGGCAAGAGAGTTAGCAAACTTATTAACTCTTCAGATGAGCTGCAGGACAACTTCTTGGATTTCTGCAACAGTTGGCACAGCAAGCCTACTGACTACCACAGTTTGTTGTTGCCTCATATAGAGGGGCCAGAAATCAAAGTTTGGGCATAGCACTACTTGTGTTGGTTTCCAGACACCCAACTCGTAAGTGGCAGCAGAGAGGCCACTATGAGCAAACTCTACAAAATGATGGAGGAAGTCCAGAGCTTACAACATAAAATTGACCAGCAGCACCACAACCCAGTGCCCCGCCAGGCCAAGGTGCCCTGCCTGCTGAGGAACTCTGTCCACCTGTGCTCAATGTTTCCTTTTGCTTTGCTCCAGTGACACTTGTCCAAGCCTATCTTGTCCACCAACAGCTGTAAAGCTTTGGGAGATGAGGAAAATCTGGCCAAATGAGAAGACAAGTTTGTGGAGCTAGGGAATGTGTGACTTTTGTGTTCAGTGACTGAGAGGCATGTGGGAGGTTGGGACCATTGGTCCCTGGACTAGTGTCTTGCTAATGCCAGGAGGGTCCTAGCCCAGCCTCTGTTGGATAAAACCTAGGCCTTGAAAAAAATAGCTGGTCCTCAATTTTTTCATGGTTCTGAAAGATTATGCAATTAAAACTGTATCTTAAGTATTATTAATTAGAAGGAATTCCTAATTGACATAGCATAGGATCATGGCTGTTTTGTGATGCCGAAGTATTAGAGAGAACCTCCATAGGCCAGTTTACTACTAGAAAGAGCTTCAGTTTGATATTCTTGGACTTGCTTTTTTCTTCTGGTCCTTTCCGTACCAAGATAATTCATCCCATCATTGAGAATAGTAAGTTGACAGCCCATCTCAGTTAGGAGCAAGGTCAGCCTTATATAGTGTTTGTATGCATTGAAAGACTCAGAGAGAGGTACTAAGATGGATGGCATTACTTACACCATAGCATTTTTCCATTCTTGCTCCCCTTATCTGTGGAAAAGCTAGAAAGTTCCACTGTTACCACACACAAACACTCAGCCCCTTCTCCCTCCTTCTAGAACTGTGTCCCGTGTCACGTGTCGAGTGGTAGGCCAGCTGCCACCTGCTCCTCCCTGTGCTGACAGCTGCGGGTCTTTCCTCAGTGTTGTCCCTCTGTGCTGCCTGTGTTGGGGCACAGTTTCAGTGTCCTGCTGCTGAACCTGCTGGTGAAACTGTGGAATTTCCTGGTTTGCACAGAGGAGCTTCCTGGCCTCTGGAGTTTCCCAGTGTTTGAACACCTTACTATGCTGCCTTCCACTTCCCCCAAGGCTTTGGAGACCCTGAGAGCATGGTTGTCCAGTGTAGTTCCTCAAATGCTTCCCAGTTACCTACTTGCCTCGTCTGCTGTGGTCCTGCACAGACTGCTGGGGTCAGCCTGTTGTGAATGTGACTTGCATGGGAAAGCAGCTGAAAGTCAATGCCAGAGGTGATGATTCTCACAGGATACCTCAGTGATCTAAGAAGCCATAGAAAAAACTCAATGACCTGGTCTTCTACTTGGTTCTGCTGTCCAAAGTCATATATATATATATATATATATATATATATATAACTTTTTAAAGTAGGAAAACATACTGTGTAAGGACCAGTTTTTTCATTCTCAGTGGAACTTTTGTTAAATCCCACAAAAGAAAATGAAAAAAAAACCTTTACATTAGAACCTTTCAGATTGAATGTTTGCCTTTTTTATACATTTGCTCTTCAGGATAAATCCCAATTTGAATGGTAGATGTTTAGAAATACATGCTGGAGGGCAGCAGGAGAATTTGAAGCTATTGACAAAGGAGTTTCCAATTTGCACGGAATCACCTTTGTACATACAATCATTTTGCTCTTCTCCATTCCACCTTAATGTGCAAGCCAGGTTGGTCAGTTAAGACAATAGACTGAGAGGAGGGCAAGATTTGTGCATCTGAGGGCCACACACCCCTCAGTCTTCATTGCCTTAAAAGTCTTAGGAATGAGGTCAGCATTAGGCTTGCAATAGGAATTTTTTAAAATACATAGGGAATTTAATAGAGAGAAGGGAGTTCCTAGCTCCCTTCACTTATGTTCTGTGAGGCTTCCTAAAACTAGCACTAATCTCCACTTACTTTTCTGCCCCATTTCCTCTCAAATACATTATAAACTTACTATTTTGTTACCTTGTTACAACTTGAATATTTGTATGGAAGCCTCTTCAATCTTAGTACTTTTCATTCCCAAAATGCCTGGTGTGATGCTTTACACTCTATAAAATATGGCTTAAAGGCACAAGATCATGGCCCTTATCATAGCAGTCAAATATGCATTGAAATATTTTTCTATGATTTTTTAAAAAAAAATTTCTACCACAAAATAAGCAAACTTATACAATGTAAGAAAAAAATAATAAAATAAAATGTAAGATCATAGCCAGGCATGGTGGCACACACCTGTAATCCCAGCACTTGGGAGGCTGAGGCAGGAGGATTGTTGCGAATTAGAGAACCAGCATGGGTTACAAAGTAAGTTCATGGCCAGCCTGAACTGCATAGTAAGATCCTGTCTCAAAAAGCCAAAAAATAAAAATAAAAATAAGATCATGACAATTTATGTATTTATATTTGAAATCAGATTTCTACAGCTTGTATTCGTGCACAGAATTTTCAGTGAGTTTATATATTGTGAAATTTTTATTCAAGATTCAGATATGGGTTATACTTAACAGTGAAAACTAAAATGAGACCATTTACTTTACAACGCTGCACTGCACAAGTTTGGAAATGTACATTAATAATTTACCGTACATAATATCTTGACTTTTTTTATACTTCCAAGTTTTTACATCGATGATAAACTAGCTTTAATTAAATTCAAATGTTTCTTTTTTTATGTTTTTAAAGAATAAGCTGTTGGCCTATATCTGCGTAAATGTGCTTTTTATATTCCAAATGCACAAAAAATTTTGTACCTGTATTCTTGCTGCATCGTATCTGACCACAAAACTTAAAGCACAATTTACAACCGAAAATAAAAACAAACAAACAAAATAACCCACCAACCCTGCCAGATAGAAAGAGGAAGACCAAAAGTCAACCAGACAGAGAAAAATAAAAGTAGCAAAATTCCTCTGGTGTCTACAGTTCTGTCCATAGGTACAAGTCAAATCCCAGAAATGTGTGGTCTAGCCAATTTTGCACATGAATTTGTGCTAGGTATGGGTGTGGTCTTGGTCTCTGGATTTGGAGGGTGGGATTAGCTTTCTGTGACTGGAGTTCTCCCTGAGCCCTTTAGAAAAAAAAGGATGCCCTACCCACCAATTTCTATTCCGTGTGTCTGTGACCCAAGCACAATGCTGGTTCACCTAACTTACCAACTGCTGACTTGTATTACCACTGCTACTTTGGACTCCTATGTCACTAGTCCCACCTGTCCACCATGTGCACCTCAGTCAGGGTCCAACTGTGTCACTGGTGTTCCTGCAAGCCACCAAGGCCCTATCAAGGGAGGGAAGTAGAATTAAAGTAGTACAGTGCTGACACATGAACAGACAAATAGACCAATTCAACCAAAAAGAAAGCTGAAAAACAGACTCAAGTACATTTGGACATTCAGATTTGATAAAGGTAGCATCTAAAGCCATTATAGCAAAGGTGGACTGTAAAAAAAAAATGAACCTGGAAGAACATATTGACTATCTGGAAATAATAAAATTAGATTCATAAGCCCTGAATGGATTAGGAAACTATAAAACTAATTGAAAACTTCAGTCTTCACAAAAACCCATACATGGGTATTTACAGTGGATTCATTCAAAATTTCCAACCTTGGACACAACAAAGATACCCTTCAGTAGGTAATGAATAAATAAATTGTGGTACACTCAGAAATGGAATATTACTCAGTGCTAAAAAGAAATGAGCTACTAAGGAACAAAAAGATAGTAAGTGAAAGAAGTCAATTATGAAAAGGATCCATACTGCAAGATTTCAACTATGGTATATGGCTTTCTGGAAAAGGCAAATCTATGGAGACAAAAGGTAAGTGATTGATAAAGGGAATGGGGAAGAGAGGATAAATAAAGAGATGGAGCGTGAGTCACTTCTAAAGAAGTGAAACCATAACGATGCGCAAATTGCAACCATTGTCAAGCTTCTATCTTCCGGTTTTGTAAACCTGCAATGTTGTGTATTTATGCTAGTTGTTTGCTTGTCTCTTTTGCTTGTTGTTTTTACTATATATGTCATTTTGTTGTTGTTGTTGTTGTAGTTTTTGTTTGTTTTGTTTTTCTTCGCTTAAATAAAAAAAAATAAAAATAAAAAAATAAAGAAGTGAAACCTTTCTATGTGATATGAAAGCGGATAAATGACATTATATATCGTCGAAATACACAGAATGTACAACACTAGGAATGCACCCTAAAATAAACTATGGAGGTTGAGTAACAATAATGTGTCACTATAAATTCATCAATTTTTATGATATTCTGGTATAGGATGTAGAAAGTGGGGAAGGCTGTGTATGAGGGAGGCAAGTATATGGACATCCATTGCACTTTTTATTAATTCTTCTGTGAACTTAAAACTGTTCAAAAATAAAGCCTATTTTAAAAAATATAATAGAATCATACAAGTACTAGAAAAAAAACAAGAAAATTCCTCTTTACCGACTGTGTGTATGGAAAGCTTTCTTTTTATGAGTCAAATCTAGAGGCCCACGCCTGTAATCCCAGTACTTGGGAGCCCAAGGCATGAGGATCATTGCAAATTCAAGATCAGCCTGTGCTACAAAGTGAGCTCAAGGCCAGCCTGAGATGTACAGCAAGACAGTCTCAAAAAGAAAAAAAAAATCTAGGGGCAAGTAAGTGAAAGATCAATACTTTAGCAATAAATTATTAATTTTAAAAATATTTTACATAAGTATGTATGTATGTATGTATGTATTTTTATAGTACTAGTGATTGAACCCAGGGGTGCTCTACCACTGAACTACAGCCCCAGCCTGTTTTATTTTATTATGTTTTTTATTACTAGGGATCAAACCTAGGATCCTTTATCATTGCACTGTATTACAGTCCTTTTTATTTTTTATTTTGAGATAGGGTGTAGCTAAATTGCCTGGGTTGGTCTATCACACAATCTTCCTGATCCAGCCTGCTGAAGAGCTAGAATCATAGGCATGAGCCACCATGCCCAGATAGAGCAAGAATTATAAAAAATGATTGACCTGCAACATCTTGTGACATTAGAAAGTAGAAAATGTTGAGTCCAGTGTGGTGACACACACCTTTAATTCCTGCACTTGGGAAGCAAAGGCTGGAAGGTTATTAGTTCAAAGCCAGCCTGAGCTACACAAGTTTTAGACCAGCCTGAACTACATAGTGAGACATTGTCTCAAGACAAAAGAAAAAGTAGAAAATGCTCCCAAAGTGATAAATGCAAGTTAAAAGGACACAGGAGACATTACAGGAACTCCCAATAGCCAAAGCTGTGACAATATGAGCAACAAAATAACAACAGTATTGAGTTAAAAGATACAGAATCTTTTAAAAATCTATAAGCCTTTGTTAATGTGAATAACTGAATAAAAGTAAACAGAAGAGAAGGGAGAATGCAGTATTGGTTTTATTCTGAACTATTTTGATTATATTAGGCCTGATGATATAGGTAGTTATTTTAAAGACAAGAGGTATTCTAAGGGGAAAGGAGGAAAGAAGGAAGGGAAAAGGAAAAAGACATAAATTTATAAATAGGCATACATAAGATAGTTAAAATGACTATATTACTAAATGCATTAGCTATTGAAAAAGAACAGTTAATACTCATATGATTAGATCAATTTTACATGTCTACATCTGTTAATCTGAACAGCCCCTTTGAAAGTAATGATATGCAATATTACAACTACTGTCAAATTCCAACCATCTCATTTTGTAAACCTATAATGTTATCGTATCATATTTGTTGTTGTTGTTTGTCTCTTTTGCTTTTTGTTTCTCTTTTCTGTGTCCATTTTCTCTTAAATAAAATAAATAAATAAATAAATAAATAAATTGGAATGACAGCCGGGCGTGGTGGTGCATGCCTTTAATCCCAGCACTCGAGAGGCTGAGGTAGGCGGAGTGTTGTGAGTTCAAGGCCAGCTTGGGCTACAACGTGAGCATAAGACAGGTCTGAGCTACATAGTGAGAACCCTGCCTCAAAAAACTAGGGCCAGGAGTCTGGCTCAGTGGCCTAAGTGCACAAGATTGTAAGTTCAATCTCCGGTGCCATAAAATAAAATAAAATAAAAAATTGGAATGACAGATTTTCTTCTTTCTTACTTGCTTGCTTTCTTTTTTTGGGGGGGTGGCGGGTGGGCCAGGGATTAAACTCAGGAGTCAGTCATATTAGGTGGGCACTCTACTACCAAGCTACATGCTGAAACCTGAAATATCACTATTACACAAATATAATACAGGAATAATTAATGGGTGCCAAAATTAGTAGATGCAAGTATGATATAAAAAAAGCACAGAATATTTTCAAAGTCTTAAGGAATATCTCTATAGGATAGTTATTAATGAAAAAGGGAAAACTATGACTTTACACTGAATAAACATGCTAGATCTCATCTTAATGAAATGAAGTTAATATTACCAATAACAGGACAAGCCAACATCATAAACCTCTTCTTATGATGTGCATCTCTGATATTCTTGCTGGAAATACAAAAAATCAATATAATTACAGGAAAACATCAAGCCAACCCAAATTGAGGAATATTTATACAAAATAACAGACTGATACTACTCAAAAACATCAAGCTCGTGAAAGATAAAGGATAATCTAGGAACTGCTATACACTGGAGTACACTAAAGGTATGTGATAACTAGTGGATTAGATCTCAGTCCAGAAAAAGGACATCAATGAGAAAGGTGATAAATAACACCGTACAAATGTTAACTTTTTGGTTTCAGTGTTTTTACCGGCTATGTAATATATTAACATTAAAGGTGGGTGAAAATAAATGGGAACTCTCTCTTCCCCTTCTGCAACTTTTCTATAAATGTAAAATTATTTTGAAATAAAAATTTTTTAAAATCTATGATAACAAAATAAACATGCTATCATGGAGGTGGGGATATAGCTCAGTAATAAAGTGCTTGAGGCCCTGGGCTCAATCCCTGATACTGCAAAAAATAAAAATAAATAAGTAATGGAAGAAAGAAAGAAGAGAGAAAGAAAAACTGTGATTGCAAAACTACAGAAATTTACTCTTGGTTTTTTTTTACTGTAAACTAGGCTACTTTTTCCAGTTGTTTGACATGTAAATGTGCAAATAAAGACCAAGTGCCAACTTGCATCTGTCCTCATGTTTAAGAATATTTACTAGACCTTCCCATTTCCGGTAAGTGGTACTGTGTGCCAGATCTGGAAAGAAGCAAATTTGGCCTTCAGAAAGATTTCAATATTTACTAAAGTACACAACTGCTCTTAATACAAGGTTTAATAATTAGCATGTCTGTAGTTCTATGGAATCTACAATATATTACTCATAGCACTTCCTTTACTTTCAGAGAAATTAGCCAAGAAATCTCATCAGACCTGCCTCCTAAAACAATGTGTTTTTTTTTAGTTGTTTGGTACTGGGGATTGAACTCACAAACTCGCGCCTGCCAGGCAGGTGCTTAAGCCACTGAGCCAAACTCCCAGCTCTAGTTTTTTTGAGGCAGCGTCACACTGTGTGGCTCAGACCGGCCTTGCACTCACGTTGTAGCCCAAGCCAACCTTGAACTCACAACGCTCCTCCTAACTCAGCCTCCTGAATGCTGGGATTAAAGGCGTGCACCACCACGCCCTGCTCCAAGACCTATTTTTTGAGAGTCTCACTGTGCAATTCAGGCTGGCCTTGAACTCACTTTGTAGCCCAGGCTGGTATCAAACTCACAAGGATTCTCCTGCCTCAGCCTCCCCAGTGCTGGTATTAAAAAAGAATGTTTTTAATAGAGCTCCCTCCTTTACAAACTTCTTTTCCTGATATTTTAACAACTCATCCCTTTTTGTATTCTGATTGCAATGAAGGTTCTGTAAACACTCCCTCCCCTCTTCAGCTTGTGTGATGTATCTATTGACAAAGAACATGCAGATGCTGTTTCCAAGAGGTCAAGATCTTGTTCTCTTTGCAAGGAGGAGGCAGGTAGCAGAAAATAGTTCAAGAGGAAAACAGCATACTCCAAAAGAAGACTCCCCCGCCCAGGGTGGGAATTTATTGTCCATTATCTCACTGTACCCCTTATTCCTCACCATAAAAGCCTTTCCCACACCTTAGTGTGGGGAAATAGAGAAATGAGACAACAATGAGCCCTCCTCTATTTCCTTTGAAGCTAGCTTTCAGTGTAAAATTTTTCTTCCACCAAAATTCTGTCTTCTACGTTTTTGGAGAGTGGCGGGCTGCCTGGACCTTAACCTTAGGAATCTTAACTTCTAGTAATAATCTTGTTCAAATCACAAATAGCAAAACCCACTTTTAAGAAAAATACTGTTCACTAATCTTTTAAAAAGTTTTTGTATCTTTAAGGACAGTTACCCTCAAAAGCCAAGAATTCTGACCATCTTCATCATCTCTCTTGTCTGGATTGTACGCTTCTCCAATGCACTGCTATCACTGACTAGAATGGGTCCTTACTTCAGTGATAATTGAAATCAGAATTGAGGCAAAAGCAAAAATTTTCAGGCAACAGTTTTAATTGGAAAGTTTATTACAGAAAAAAAACAGCTGGGTGTGGTGGCACATACTTGTAACCCTAGCACTCAGGAGGCCAAAGCAGGAAGGAACACCTTGAGTTCAAGGCCAGGCTAGGCTACATAGTAAGTTCAAGGCCAGCCTGAACTATATGGCAAGACCCTGTCTCAAAAAACAAAACAAAACATACAAATAAATAAACAAAAATAAGAAAAAAGAAACAGTTTTCCTGCTTCATGTCAACCATGCCATGAACAGGTCTCCTTAGCCAGGCCCCTCTGCCATGCTGTCCTGCCTTGGAGCCAGTTGCTATGGACTGAAACTTGAAACAAAATGAACCTCTTCTTCCTGAAGTTGTGGGTATTGGGTGTTTTGTCCCAGCAATGAGGAAAATGACTAAGACAACTTATGAGGCTGTGAGGCATGGACAAGATGTGTGACCAAGTAGCAACACTTGTGTTCAGTCATCATGTGACAATATAGAGTTCATGGGACAGATGGAAAGTCCTGGTGGTACTGTCCCCCAGGACTGCTTGCTGAGTCCCCAGAACCTTCAGCTCCTGCCTTTGTCCCAGCTGGAATGCAGAAAACACCTGCAGTCAGGGGTCTTTGGGGAGACACCCTTGTTCCTCATGAGGCAGCTGTCACCCAAGGGCAAAGGAAAACCCATGTCACCTAGCTCCAGGAGCTGGTCCTGTGACAAGGGTTCACCCTGTGATAGCTCACACAAAGCTGTCTATAGCTACGACTGTCCCTATCACCTCCACACTTTAGCCACTCCTTGGATGCCCGCCATCTGCACTCTGTGTTTACTTGGGCATCCATGCTCTCTGTTGGTGCTGCTGTGAGTGAACCCTAAAATACCCACTGCAGCTGCCATGGGAAAAGAGAGGATCCACACCCCAAACCACATAACAAAGCCAGTAAGTCCCTCCTCTCACACGTACATGATGTGTCTGTAGTCACTGTGGTCTCCTCTGAAAGGCTGCCCTGGCACAGGGAGAGGCCCAGAGTTGCTGGCCAGGAATGGGAAGCATTTACCATGGAGCCAGCCCAAGACCCAAAAGTAGGTCTGAGGACCTAGTGCTGAGCCTGGAGTCCCGAGGTCTGTCACCCAGAGCGTGTGACATTAAAAAAAGGGTCGACCCACCCCAGAGTTGGTCTGTCTGTAACACACACTGGGATGAGACCCATCTCCTGAATTGACATGAACTCAACCCAGAGATGGACTGTGTAGACTCTCTCACCAGACTGTGTAGTAACTTACATTTAGTAAGTTGTCCCACACATTATCGGAGATCAAGGAACTGATGGAAACCAATGCTGGAAAAGCCTGGAACTTGGGTTTGGAATGAACTTTCACCTTCTAGCCCAAACCTAAGGCACTGCCACACTCCAGAATGGTACGATGCCACTCTTACACTGGGGCAGAAGGCTGTAGGGAGTGAAAGATGTGGGTGTGGTGCCCACACTAATCACAGCTGAGCCACTCACGATCTGAACCATTCCAGAGAAACACAGAAGAGCTCAAGACATCACTGGCTCCTGGGATAATGTGGGCAGCACATGCTAATGTCCTCCCTACAGTAAGCTTTGCCCTCTCTAAGCTACCATGGCGCTCACAAGACACACAGAGTGGCCTCAAGAAAACACTAATGTTCACCTGGAAGTCAAGCAAGGCTGTGAACTGAAACCTGTGATCTGTGTACCTTGTCACAAGGGATCTCAGGCATGGGGCTTCTGTCACGGGTATGGGTAGAAGGCACTGTACTCACCATCTGGGCTCCTTAATGAGCTCTGAAATTCTGAAAACTGTGTCCAACAGGTCAAGAAATATTTCAAAAGTTTCAGGCAAATGGAAAAAAAGAAACGAAGAAACAAAAAAGAAACCTGGCTCTTCTGTACATAGGCAGCCCAAGGACAGACAGAGAAGCTGGCAACTCAGTAGAGAGCAGGTTCTCTAATGTACCTAACAAAGGATATTTTACACTTATGAGGGGCTCACAAGAATGCTATTATTTATTCATGAGTTTTATTTTCCCCAAAAGGGATAGGGGTCTCTGGACACAGTGGAATTTAGTTACTTTTACTTTGTTTGCATAGGCATGTGTTTGCACATGACCCAAAATGTGCTTTAAAATGTGTTATGACCCCTTCTTGGTAGAGCTTTCATTAGGGAAACGAATCAGAATGAAGTTTAGCTCAGTTCTCCGCCTGGTCTGTCACCACCTTTGTTTGTACCAGGCTTACCCAGTTTGCTCAGGAATCCTGACTTCTTATCTCAAGGACTTCAGTGGCTTACTTGCTTAATTAATAGCTTGATTTACCATCTCCCTTTCATTGCCAAAATTGCAGCTGGCTGCTTGTTTGCTTTCAGGCTGCTACTTCACAGTCCTGCCAATGCCCTCCTGTTTTACTGCCATGATGCTATGCTTCTTTCCTTCCTTCCTTCCTTGATGGTATTACAATTATCTGTTTATTTTCATCATGGCACTCATGTTTACTATTATCACTAGCAACTAGAAGAATGTGAGACTAAGACAGATACTCCAAAAAGCATTTGTTGAATAAATACAGTAATACATAAACAAAATATGGCTATCCTGCTCCAGCTGATGACCTCATAGCAACAACTCCTAGATCCAATGTTTTCTGTAAGTAAGGGTCTGATTTAAGTCTGTACTAAAAAAAATTTCCAGTTTTAAAATTCTTCCTGAAGGTCAGAGTGCTTGGAGAATATGTGCCAATTTCCTAGTGTAGCTGAGGGTTCACACACACACAAACACACAAACTGGTTATTGAACACACACACACACACACACACACACACACACACACACAAACTGGAGATTGAACCCAGTGGTTCACATCAGCTAGGTAAGCACTCTACCACTAAGATACACACCCAACCCCATATATTTTTTATTTTGGGACAGGCCTCAAACTTGTGACTCTTCTGCCAACCTCCAAAGTAGCTAGGATTAATATATGTAAAGATGCTTGACTAGTTATATGCAGTATTTTATCAAAGCATCATATAATGAACAGTGTTTAATATTGGGTTTGCAGAAAACTGCTCAATTTAAGCAAGAAGCTTTTCTATTCTATTTCTTGCTATTTGCAGCACTTTGCATTTCAGTTTTATTTTGTTTAGCTTTGTTTGGGTGTGCATCCATACGTGTGTGTGTGTGTGTGATTACTGGGGACAGAACCCAGGTAATGCTGGGCTACCTTTTTTTTTTTTTTTTTTTTTTGAGACAGGATCTTGCTAAGTTTTTTCCAGGCTGACCTCAAACTTGTGATCATCCTACCTCAAGTTCACAAGTAGCTGAGATTTCAGGCATGTGCCACCATGCCCAGATTATGGCACTCATAATACTTTTGAAACTGTACCTTTAGCCTGTTTACCTTACTTCAGTTTTTAACATTTGATTCCTGACACATTCAGAACTCCACCCAGCTGTAAATTCTTTTTGAAAATCATTGTGCTTTAGAATGTCAAGATTATTAAAATATTTTAAAGTATGATTTTATTTTATAATGCTTAAAACATGAATAGGAATGGGAGATTTGGCTGGCCTTTGTACTCCATTCCTTGGGAATCCTTTGAGTTCTTCCACATCCTTGGAAATTTCCTGAGTGCTACACTAGATTGAGAAGCAAAGGATAGCCTTGAGTGGCAGTGCATAACTGTAATTTCAGGTACTTGGGAGTTTGAAGCAGAAGTTCATAAGTTTGAGGCTAGCTTAACAAGATTAGCAAGATTCTGTCTAAAAAATAAAATTTAATAAGGGCCGGGGATGTTGTTCAGTGATAGAGCACTTACATAGCAAGCAGAAGGTCCTGGCTTAGTCATACTACTGGGGGTCAGTACAAATAACCAAAACAAGCTGTGCCCTGGTAAAAATTACTCCATATGGTATAGAATAGCAGCTTCCAGGCTGTAGCCTGCTGTGAGTTACTCCACGTTATACAGAATAGTAGCTTTCAAACTATTTCTTGCCCTGACTGACTCCATTTTATAAAACAACAGTTTGTTTCATTTTAAGTGCAAAAGCTGAGATGGAATGACCTCATAACTTGTCTGTGCAAATAAATATTGACAAGATGTTGGACACACAAAATTTATCAAAAAGAATAACCTCACTTTGCACAGCAAAATCGTAAGATACAAGCCGATTAAGTATGTTACTAAAAATAACCTACCATAAACTTATGAAATTAAATCACAGGAGTATGGATGCATGATACATCAAAAGCATATCAGAGAAAAGCAGCCCTATGAGTTTGTTGGACCCACTATCCCAATGAATAATGCAACCCCTCACTTAGATTACATAAAAGTTGGGCATTACAACATTGAGGTATCACAGTAGCAACATACATACCATCCTGCCATCCTGTCAGACCTGAGATACACAGACTAGAAAACCCAGCTCTCTGCCCCCAGGCCTCAACTCAACTTGACTTCCCTGCTTGACATGGCCCATTCCAAATGCTACCATCTAGATATGAGCTTTGAATTAATCTGCTCTCAAGCCCCTTGCCAAGAACAAGCTCTGCCTGGTCTGTAATTTTATCTGGCTACCCATGATGACTATTCATTTCTCTGTGGACTCTCTGCCTTCACTTTCAGGTCTACCTCTTTGAATCCTGCATCCTATGTTAACCCTTTATTAGCCATCCTGTAACCTATATATTATTGTTTGAAGAGTGACTTGAATGTTACAGATATTAGAAATTAAGATCAGAATAAAAGAACTTGTGATTGCCAGGTCATTGGCTACTGGCTATCAGTAGAAATCTAGAGTAATCAGTCAAATAACTAAGGCTGATGAAATTGACAGAGTATGTGAATTTACTGTTATTTAGTAAATTCTGGCATTGTGGAAAGACACAAGTATGTTAAATCTATGTTCATGGCATAGCTTGCTCATGACAACCAAAAAAAAATAAAAAAGGAACAGGAACAAGGGATAAAGGAACTTGGGAATGACTCTGTGGTTTTTGTCTTGAGCAACTGGATACAGAAAGATACAGTTTATTGAGATGTGAAAGTCTGGAGAGAAACAGATTATGGATGGAGAAGAAAGTGCTCCACTTAGATAAGGTAGGTTTAAAATGCTTGACATTCCCATTTGTAGATGTCAAACAAACACCTATGAGGTCTGCAGCAAGATTCAGAGATAAAATCAATCATTTTGCTATTACTTAATTCTACTTTCAGTGACAGATCGATTTTATCATTTTACCTTCTAGAGGCAGTCATCCTTAAGTTTGCAGCTTAAATTTTGAACATAAATTTCACAGTATGAGGACCTTTTTAAAATTTACTTATTTATTTCAGTAGTGGGAACTGAAAACAGGGCTATTCTACCAAACTATGGTCCCAAGCCCTTTTTATTTTTTAAGACAGGTTCTCCCTAAGTTATCCAGATTGGTCTTGTATTTTAACCCTGCCTCTGGCCCCCTGAGTAGCTAGGATTACAGTATGCATCCAACGAAGACACTTTCAAAGAAACTTTGTGAATATGTGTAATACTGGAGTTTGAACCCACAGCCTCAGACATGCTAGGCAAGCACTCTGCCACTGAGTTATATTCCTAGCCCTTTATATTTTATTCTGAGACAGAGTCCCTAAATCGACGGACTTTATTATTTGCTATTCTCCTGTGTCAGCCTTCTAAGTGAGTCAGGTACCACTATGTCTGGCTAAAACTAGGCTTTCTTAAGGGCCCCCATAGATATGTTCATAACTAAGCTACATAAAAAAAAAAGTCCTTCATAACTCTGCTAGCTTCATTAGAAAAGCCATTATGATTTGATGGATGAGAATAAACAGTAGTTGTTATATTCATTAATTACGCGAGTAGCCTCATCTATTAGGAAAAGGCAGTCCTCTCACCAATTAGCCTTTTGTTACTACTGCAAAAACTGGCCACACCTTTCACATGGCCCTTGTATTCTCCTTATGATGTAAATCGATTTCAAAATGAAGTCTAAGTAAATGCAAGTTGCAGATTGCCAAATTGATTTCAAACGCTGGTCTTGAAAATGCTTTTAAAAATATTTTCTGTATACTTCCACTGTAGACTTTTCAAACTTTAGAGGTTCAGTCTAATAAAGCATTTTTTATAGCCAGTTGTTGAGACTATACTCATTACCCTAAAGACCTGAGTTGATTCTAAAGTGGAAGAAAAAAGAAGGAACATGGTGAACCATATTAACTTTCTTGATTTTAAGTAATTTGAATTTTTGCTTAGATCTTTTGAATCTTTTGTTTAAATGATATGGAAGACATTATTAACAAACTATACAGTCTTGGTACAGTCATAACATCCTTCCTCCTTTTCCATCAACAGTGAGGCTTATATCTCTTACTAGATGTTTGAATTGTTTTCCATTTTCTGACATTATAAACTGCACTGCTATTTGTATTCTTACATTTCTTTCACACGTCTCCCAGTTTAAAAGTTCCAGAATTTCTCTTAGCAGTGTGACTGCTAAATTATGGGGCATAAGAATTTTTATGCCTTTGTTTTCCTAAGTGCTTATATCAATTTACACTCCTACAGATAGTATATGTGTTCTTTCTGTTTCAGATTCTCACCAACACTATTTATTTTTAGACTTTTTAATTTTTACCAGTCTCAGTCGTGGGGTGATAGAGTATTACACTGTGGTTTTAATTTGCTTTTATGAGGATAATACGTCTTTGTTTTTCAAATTTTCTCTTCACACAAATGAAAAAACATACGCCAAATATAAAATGTGTCCTGCCTGAAAAATTACATAAAATAACAGCTTCTTTATAGGCAAAAAGTTCAGCTTACCCCCAAAGAAATGCCAATCTAAAAATTTAGAAAAGTATTAATACAGTGTATAAGCAGAACTTTGCCTCAGCTAAACTGAATCAGGCTCTATCAGAAGAGTTGACACTACCATCTAGTGGTTCATTTAGGGAAAAGACATCTGTGCCCTTGAAAATGTTTCAAATAGCCAATCTAGTAGATACGGACTGACTTTAACCTCAGAGAAAATAGGCTAAGATCAATAAAACAAACACTGAGGTATAGACAAGGCCATAGTAGACAGCTCATTGTATTAAAAGTCTGAGATCTGAGTTCTAACTCTGAGATTTACTATTCATAGCTATATGGTTTTAGAAGACTACCTCTCCAAGGTTTCTCCAAGTTTGTTTCTGTGTGACCACGCCAGATTGGTATTTCTGAAGTAGCAAGTTATAACACACTAGTCACACAATCAATTTAATGCGTTATAACTAGATTTTTTTTCAGTACTGGTGATTGAACCTATGGGGCTGTTGGGCTAATCTTTTATTTTGAGATAGGGTGTTCTAGATAATCATGCTAATAAAGATTGTCCTGCCTAATACTGCACACAGGTAGATTTCTAACAGAACTGTCTGCTGACTATGAGGGGTGTGTGTTTTCTCTTATAATAACTCAAAAAATTCCACTCAAAACAGATATAAAAAAAGCCAGCTGTGGTACCACACAACTGTAACCTCAGTTACAAAGGAAGCTGAGGTAGGAATATTGCAAGTTTAAGCCCACACTGGGTAATTTAGAAAGACTCTGTCTCAAAAAATTTTAAAATGGCTAGGTACTATAGATGAATGGTAGTATTTGCCTATCCTGTGCAAGGCTCTGGGTTCAATCCCCAGTACCACACACACACACACAAAGATGGAAATATATGCCTGATTCAGCTTGTATATTCTCTTCCTTTCTTTCTCCAAAACTAATAGCAGTGTCTCTAATGAAATGTTTCTCAAAACATGGTCAAGGAACAAACTGCTGAGAATCATCTGGGGTGCTTCTTTAAAATACAAACTGTAAAGGAGTAAGAGTGGAGTAGAGATCAGCAGCAAAATAAGCCTCTCTAAAACAAGAAATTGAGACATCTGGAAAACAACCTGGTGAAGAGGAAAAACAACCTGGTGAAGACAAAAGAAGAAGAAGAAAGAGGAGGAGGAGGAGGAGGAGGAGGAGGAGGAGGAGGAGAAATAGATCTCAGTTTATTGAGATGGATCTGATAGAAACACTAGAAACTACAGAGAAGCTGGAGAAACAGAGCACAACATAGTAAAGAACAAAGCAGCCTGGAAAGCTGACTTCAGCTAGAGAGGAATGGAGCATGTCTCTGCTGACACAGGATCAGCTTGTGGAAAAGAAAGATACCAGGCTGGGAGCACCAGCCCCAAGAAAAGCCCACAGCTATCATAAACTGCAAGAACAGCAGGAAGTTTCACTCTCAAAGTTATTCCTTCTGTTGGAAAATTTCCAAGAAACTGGAGAGAACAGGAAGGATTTTTCAGGAGGACTTTAATGGTGCACTGTCCCAGCCATCAGAAATGCTCAAAACTAGGCTGGGCCCCAAACCAAGGAAAAGATCCCTTTTATACAATTCATGACATCAACCAGGTAGAAATATAGCTGGGCATGGTGGTGCATGTCTGTAAACTCAGTACTCAGGAGGCTGAGGCAGAAGGATCACCACAAGTTTGAGGCCAGCCTGGGCTACACAGTGAGCTCATGGCTAACCTGAACTATATAGCGAGACCCTGTCAAAAAACAAACAAACAAACAAACAAAAGCAAGTAGAGATGTAGAAGAGAAACAAAGGCAGTTAGTCATTCTAGCAGTTAACCCTATCTTATCCTTCAATGAAAACATATCCTGTGCATCTCAGGATGCTAGGATGCTGTGAAGCTTGTTTATAACCCCATTTATTAGTTTTGTCAGTGTTGGTACCCAGTTCTGCCCCTCTAAGGGAAGACAGTCCCATGACAGAACTGCCGAAGTGTCTCCCTTATCATTGAGAAAATCACAGGGCCTGGTGGAAAAGCGCAAGTACACATTCTTAAGGGGTTGCCCATAGAGTTGATCACCTGAACTTGGAAGACGTTACAGAGCTCTGAGTTCTGTTTCACTTACACGAGGCAGGCTAGAGTCAGAAAATCAGTCCAGTCTAGTTCCTGCCATATTTGAAAGGGTTTCATCAGGAGCCATTTCAGAAAAGGGTTGTTTAAGACTGAGCCACAGAACTTCACTTCAGAGTTTCTGGTGTCACCCTGCCATAGTAATGGTATAGGAGACAGCCACTACAGACAGGAATGAAGAGGGTGTGGGCTAGACATAAAACTCCCTGGGAAGTTTAAACTCAGGCCTGGAAGGACACGAGGACCTGCCCTCTATGGTGAGAAGCCAGGTCAGTCCTATGTGGCTTTCACAGCAGCCTGGGTCTGAAAATGCTTGCATTAAATCCAGTGGTCTTTGTGAACCCGTATTTTGCTGTCTACATCCAGCACAGTACTCAGTAGTCTGTTTGCTTTCCCCGTTTACCGGTGAGAGCTCGGTGTAGACGGTTGCCTCAGGTTGGGGTGTACAGAAAGAGGAGCCTCTGGGGCAGGGAGATCTCACAAACTCACAGCCCATAAAGGTAGGAGGCAGAGAAGAACATAAAACTGGAGCTTCCAGAGTGCCTACAGTCCTAGAGGGGATGCCACTGGCAGACCATGCTACTGGTAGACCATGCCCATCATACGGCATTCACACACAAAAACAAAATGTCTCAGCAGTAACTATCCCTTCCCCACATCTTATGGATTTAAATACTACAGACTCTGGAAAGAAATCATTCACTCAAAAATACAGATAAATTTTTATATTCATTTCTCTTTTTCTTCCTTCACTGGCTGTATTGGGTGATACTATGTACCCCCAAGTCCTCATACTTTTGATGGGGCTGAGTCTGACATTTGTGATTCATTTGTTGTCTAATGCTAGGATTGGTGATGTGAGTGCTGCACCTGCCCAGGGGTGGAGCTGAGATACAGTGTAAGGGAGGCAGGTCTTCCCCTCTCTCGCTTCCACCCTCTCTCTATATATATATTGCCAGCGCACCTTGCTTTTTGGTGGCTACCATCAATGGCAGCCCTGCCATGCCACGCTGCCTTGGAGCCAACTGAGTATGGACTGAAACCCCCGGAGAACTGTAAGAAGTAAACCTTTCCTTCCCTAATTTTGGGTGTCAGGTATTTTGTCTCAGCAATGAGCGAAAAGTAACTAAGACACTGGCTTATCTGAGATTGGGGAGGGATTCTTTTTCTCTTCTTTTTTATTTTGCTCTATTTCTTATTTCTTCTTTTTCTTATTTGTTCTTTCTGGCTATTTTTCTCTAATTCTATTAATTTTCATTTACTTAATAGAATCTTTTAGCTCACTTTTCTCATCCTTTCTTTGTTTTTCAGGTTTTATAGTAATTCTTTCATACTCCCATTCTACATCCGCACCATCCTTACTAGTATTACTGTTAAGCTTTATTAATCTTTAGATATTTAGTTAACTATGCTGTTATTGTTGAATTCTATTTTTAATGGTGACATAGTTGTTATTTACTGTATGTCAATATTTGGCTTGCATTTCTGTCTATATTCTATTGTAGATCTCTTTTTTATGGTTAAGAGTGGCACAGTGGTTGCTTCTGTTGTTTCTTATGGCATGTCAGTATTCAGTTTGTCCGGGACTGTATGGCTGATTTTGTTGCTCCTGACAGGGTGGCAGAGTTATTACTATTTATGAATTTTTACTGAATGCTAATACCTGGTTTGTCTTTGTGCCATCAACAATACTGTGGTTCATTTCAGGGGAACTGGGTGCTGATCCAATTACAACGCATTCTCTGCTCCTGACTTGATGGAGGTGGCTGGATCTTGAGACAAAGACAAAGGCCTATGGTTAGTTAGACCCAAACTGCATAACTGAAAAGTAGACACTAACTAAAGATATTTCCATACTAGCAACAAAGTCTGTCTACTACAATCAACTAGCAAACCTCAGAACAATAAAGGAAGAAAGGAAGAAAGAAAGGAAGGAAAGAAGGAAGGAAGGAAGGAAGGAAGGAAGGAAGGAAGGAAAGAAGGAAGGAAGGAAGGGAGGAAGGAAAGAAAGAAAGAAAGAAAGAAAGAAAGAAAGAAAGATGAGAAGACAACAAAACTGACTTCCTCCAAGATGGCCGCCCAGATAACACCGTGACAGGGAGGCTCCCTGAATATACCATCCGAACGCTGGAATATAAACTAATATAATAACAGAGAGAAGAAAAAAAAGAGGGAGATGGGTCCTCTGGACCCAAGAAGAATCTAAAATGAGAACTGTAGCCCACGGAAAGAGTAAAAGAATGAAATAAACAAAGGCAGAGACCAGCAGCACCTCTGTCCAGAGCCGAATCCAATCAGTGCTGCAACGTGAGCTGAGAAGATACGATCCGGGTGCTGGCGATATGCGGTGGAATTGCCAGTGGAATTGCTACGGTGCGGCGGGACGGCGGAGGCGGTGGTCGACTGTGGAGCAAGGTGGTCGCAAGCAGGCGAGTGAGTGAACCTGGCGGCCCCCAGTCCCCCACCCCTGAGGGAGAGCGAGGGACAGGAATCCATCTTGAGACCGGAACTGCACTTAATTAGGCATGGTTCCTGGAAGGTCGTGGCGGAAACGGTGCGGGTACCCTGGGGGTGATAGGGGAAGTTTGGCGTACGGCCCAGTACAGGTTACCAAGCAGCGGCCCCGTCCTCTCGCACACTGCAGCAGACATACGCGGAGCAGAAACAGGCTTGGGAGAGGCAGTGGACCATCACGGCCTCATTGGCGAGCCCAGGAAAATGCCAAGACGGAAAGGCAGAGGGCACTCTCCAGACTCCGATACAAGCAGAACCAATTCCGGGGATGCTAATGCTGAAACGGTCCGGAGTCCAAAAATTAAACTCTCAGAGGAGTTGACAACTGAAGTGGGGAGACAACTCCACGAAGCTATGAAAGAAATTAAAGCGGCACTGTTAGCCCAACTGAGAATTGAAATGAAA
>RJWM01007216.1:0-79459 GCA_004363535.1 Dasyprocta punctata | reverse complement strand
GCCACCCTGAATTAGAACCAGCTGATTATGGATTGAAACCTCCGCAAACTGTAAGCTAAACAAACCATTCCTTCTTTCATTTTGGGTGTCTGGTATTTTGTCTCAGCAATGAGAGAAAAGTAACCAACACATGTAGTAATGGGGAAACAAGGGAGTCCTAGGTCCAGTCAAGATGGTGGTTCACTAGAACAAAGACCATGACCCAGGGCCCAACCTGGGTTTTATTAATTCTCTGTGAGGGGAGTTGTTTGGGGATGAGTGACAGTGACAGTGACAGTGACAGGAAATATGGGAAATATGTGACTGCCATGAGCTGGGCAAGGTAAGAGGCCTGAGATCACCTCTGTGATACACAGAGGGCAAGAAATACAGAGAGAGCAATCTGCATAACACAACTGAGATAGTACCTAATATTTTGGTATCAGTGCTTCAGCTCTAATGTATAATCTTTTTTTGCCCTGGGAAGTCCTAGCCTCTTTCTCAAGGCTTGGTCCCAGCCAATAGAGTAGAGCATGGCTCTCCATGCAGCCTGGCTCAACCATGTTTTTCTAGGAATCACTGGGCAGGGAAACAGCAACTGTCACCTTGCTTCAAAGTTTACTCATCAGCTCCTCAGCCAGCCCAATTTACATTGCTTAAAACCAATTGAAAGGACAAACAAATAACCTAGCCAGCTCTGTTCATATCAATACATGAAGATAGGGTCAAATTTGTCCAAAATGGAGATAATTGCTCTTCAAGGACAGTCGTCAGGGTGGTTCCCCACATGTGCAGTGTGTCATTTTCTCACATCAGTGTGTAATCTCATCATGTGCAATCATGCTTCCTGTGTTTGTTTGCTTCCCCAAGTAACTTCGAATCCCTTGAATCAAAGATCATTGTACACCACTCATAGTCTTTTTCAAGCACATGATAGTTGCTCAGTGAGTACTGATTAGTTATTAGGTGAAACTCACATAAGCCTACTCGAGAATACAAAAAGAAGAAAGCCCATATTTCTCCCAAATGAAGCAAAAGAAAAACAAGATCTCATGAAGGAACATTTTTCACTTTTCCTCAACCTCCCCTACCTGCTTCTCTGAGGCACCTGACCTTAGCTATAACCACGAAGGAGAAAGAGCACCTGCTGGGAGGAAAATGTCTGGCTTTCACCCTGAACATAACCAAGGAATTCAACTTCCCTGAGCCTTGGCTTTTCAACTATAAAATGAGAAATGTAATATTTATCTCAATATTTTGAGGATTAGAAAAAATGCTTTGTATGAATGGCTACCTTTGAGCCTATGGTGCAGTAAAAAGCAGGCTTCTGAAATCTACTTAAGCATGGGTGCTGCTTTGACATTTACTGCTGGTTTTCTCAAAGACTTACGATGTCCACAACCAAATTTATGACCTTATCGAACTCCCAGACCTCACCCTCCTGCAAGGAATACTCCACCGTCTACTGCCACAACCCAAAACTTAAGAATTCTTCTTGGACTCTCCTCATCCCCACTTCCACACTCTCATTTCCAAACCAAGGCAAATTCATAATCTTCTGGCTCCCTGACCCACTACCTGCCACAACCACCAAATTAACGAATGATGCGGTCCACCAAGTAGCTCTGGCTGAGCTTCCTGCGTCCTCCAGGACTGGCTCCAATCAGCTCAGACTAGATCAATTCCTCAGTGACTGCAAATCAGACCCCATCACTCCCTTGCAGCCTATATCACTTTTAGGTACAATTGAAGCCTGCATTGAGAGTACTGTGTGGGAATTTTTGTGCAGGTCCACTTCATCCTTCTCCACCCTGGGCCTTTCACTCTCTGGCTTCCAGTGAATTAGAATAAAGAAAGGTGGCTGATGGGAAAGAGGCTGTAGATTGCAGTATAATTTTTTTCCCTGGGTTGCTCCTTGCTGTATGGTCTTAGACTGGCTGCATCTCTTTATAGAAGGGCACAGTTTCCTATAACTATTTGCGCTGACAGAGACCCTTGCCTTCAGCTGGGCCTGGTGGCGCATGCCTTTAATCCCAGCACTCGGGAGGCTGAGGTAGGAGAAGCGTTGTGAATTTGAGGCTGGCTTGGGCTACAACGTGAGCGCAAGGCTGGCCTGAGCTACATAGTGCGACCCTGCCTCAAAAAACTAGGGCTGGGAGTTTGGCTCAGTGACTTAAGCACCTACCTGGCAGGCACGAGGTTGTGAATTCTATCCTCAGTGCTGCAAAAAAGAAAAAAAACAAAAACAAAAAAAAAAACCCTTGCCTTTGACTTTGGCACCTAGGATAGGGGCAGCTTTGCATTCTTGCTGTCCTGTGCACTTTGTATCCCTTGTTGATTTCCCTTAACCATTCAGACATCATTATAATTAAACTGTCTTCCAGTGGCCTATCTGAGGGCCAGCTCCATTTTCTGCTAGGACCTGACTGAACAACTCTTCCCTCTTTGAGCCACTGACTTTCAGTCCCTTGCATGGTCAGTCCTTGCTCCCTTCCACCTCCACCCAGATGAATCTAACTCATCCCTCAAATCACAGCTCATATATAACTTTCTATCAGAAGATTTTGCTGACTCGCAGAGTAGATCGCCTAACTCTGCCACATGCTTTCTTAC
The DNA here is from genome assembly GCA_004363535.1 of Dasyprocta punctata. NCBI lineage: Eukaryota > Metazoa > Chordata > Mammalia > Rodentia > Dasyproctidae > Dasyprocta > Dasyprocta punctata. The sequence continues at coordinate 76,867 of RJWM01007216.1, read as the reverse complement.
GTCTATGTAACTTTCCACAGCTCAAAAAATAAGGTAACAAATATATCATTTAATTAAAGCCTCTCTCTGTATCAATGTAGGTACAAATCATGTCTGTCTTATATTTGCCATCATATTTCAGTCCCTAACATAGTATCTAGTATGCATGGTGCTCAGATCATATAGAATAAAAGAATGAATGCATTTAATGTATTAACCACCAATAATAAATATGCTCTCTATTTATAGGTGACTATGTCTATTTATTTTGTAAAGTAATGTCAAATATGCTAATCATACTTTGGACAAAGAGCTTTTTCTCTATTATTCCTTCTAATCACAATTTCCAAAGTCAAACACTTCCAAATTCCATTAAATTAGGAATTTCCTAGCTGCCTCCTTGTTTCAAATATTTCTCTTTCTTTTCTCCTGGTTTACTTTTTATTTTCCTTAGTAAGAAGTTTTCCCCTTTCCATTATTGCTTATATATAGCCTAGAATGTTTTTCCTCCACCACATACATCTAGCTCAATCCTTTACTCCTGGAAGGATTTTTGCTGAAAAGTCTCTTCAATGAAGCCTACATAAAATACACTGTTTAAAATTTCAGAAGCAACCCTCTCTCCTAATCCCTCATGCTTCACCTTAGTTTTCAATAACTTGTCGTCTTCTAGCATTGTTTGTGTATTTACAACATTCATTATTAGCTGTATTCTCTAGTAAGAGGAATGTACAGCAAATGCCCACACAGGGCCTGGCACACAATAGGCATTGAGATATCAGGGTCTGTTTCTTATCCGTGGATTGTCCTGTACCCCTACATCTACTTCTACTCTTGCCCACACCAAAAGGCAATGATGAAGATGCTGTCTCCCTCCTTTCCCTGCTTAGACAAAACTCTTGATGAAACATTTTAAAGGAATCTTAATGAATTCTTAATTAAGCAATATGAACACAGGAATCATGTTTCCTGGATTAAATGTCGTGTAAACAGTAAATATTTTGCTATAAGACTAATAAAAGTGAAGGCAAATGATAATGAAAGTACATAAAGATATAAGTGAAATGCCAAATCTCTGTTTGCCCAGCAAGTAATTTCTGTCTCCATTCTACCTACAAGTCACTTTAAAAATAGCACATGAAAAGCAGATTTATCATGTAATCTAACAAAAAGGAAGTCCTTATGAATTCATGCCTTGGCCATTCTGTGTTACTTTCATCATTCATATTCAAAGTGATTCACCCAGGTCCTATAAGATCCAAAAACGCCTTCTAAATCATTAAACATTTTAATTTTTCAATTGCATTTTAAGCTTATTTGTTGAACATTGGTTATTCATGCCCTGTATGCATGGTTATTCTCTAGTAACCAAAATACCCTAACCAACCAACCCAATAGAACATGTCTATTAAGTGCCGAGCATATGCTCGCTGTTTATTAACCAGGGCCTGCACCTATGTCATGCTAAGAACATAATGTAGTTTCTTACTAACAATGGGGCTTCGCTAAGTCACTAAATTGCTCAGACTAGGCTTGAAATTGCAATCTTCCTGCCTCAGCCTTCCTGAATGGCTGAAGGAATAGCTGAAAGTAGGCCTGACTAATACTCCCATCAGTTTCTTGCTTTCTTGGCAGCAGCTCTTGTGTGAAGCATATGCCTCCTTTCTCCTCACAGTTATTCATGGTGAAACTCTTTTTCCTCCTTTAGGTGAGGCAAGGTAGAAAACTTTGTCAGAAATATTTTAATGACTTTCCTTCTCACTTTCACCTTACCTGTTCATGAAAGAGCAATTCAGCAGTAAAGAGGGGATAAAAGAAATTAATTCCCAATTCTTCTCCTTAATCGCTAAAGGTAACTCACCACTGCTAATTTTAGGTCATTTTATTTATTTATATGTTTATTTATTTCCTTTATTTCACACATACATGCATGTACAAAACAATGACAGTGACAAACATGTCAATAGCGGTGAATCAGACAAAGACCAGCTCAACCACATAGAAGTGGCCTCTATAGAAAAAAAAAATGCCAAAAAGAAAGAATGAATGGAAAATCAACCCTCCTGGGTAAAGGTTAACAACCGAGCTGGCATTTCAAGTTGATGATTTGCTTTCCCCTAAGCTCAGGGCTTTCGGGGAATTAGTTTACCATTCCAGGCAGTTTCTCGGCAGGGGGAGGGTGCTGGTTTGCGCTAATTATTACATTTTGTTTCACGTTCCCACTTAAACAGCTAACCTTTTTTTTTCTAATGGCTCTGGACTCTGGCAGCCGCAGCTTGAACTGCCTGAGCTGTCCTTTCTCTAAATGGCCTTTTGTGTGTGGATAATGACCCCTCTCTCTTGAATAGGGTTTCTCTCCACATGCTGCAGCTAAATGCATCATTGGGAAAAACAAAGCAAGAGAAATTGCAGTAAAATGGTACATAATGGCCTCCTGTGGTAGGGGGTAGTCATGGCCCCCGACTTTCACACTTTCCTTCTTTCGTTTCATGCGGAATAATGATATTGTTCCCCAGAGCAGAGAGACTGCATCCTGTGGAATTTGAGTGGACTCCTGTGTGTGGCTGGAGAAGTCAAGCTGTCACCAAGTAAAGGGCTGCCTGGGTCTTCACCCAGATGATGGAATCGTAGCCTGCCTTAGTGTGCATGCTCAGAATCTGAACTTCTTGGTCAGCCCTGGCTTTGGAGGGCTTTTGCTGATGGTTTGCCTGTGGTACAATTCTGCTTTGATATCAGAATTTACCACATCTGTGGTCCTGGGCAGCCCTTGGGAACGGATGAATGAAAGTTCTGGAAACCCACCTCTTGACGCCACTTTATGGATAAACAGTGGGAACAATCAAAATAAAATTGTTTTTCTCATAGTAAATGACCAGTGTAATGGTGTCAAGGATCACAGAACGGTAAGACATATTTTGACCTATCTGTCCTACATTTCAAAATAAATAAGAGGATATCTAGACATTTCTATGGCCTCTTGGTTTTTTTCATTATCTCTGGACAAGTTAAAGTTAAAGCAAAGTAATTTTAAGATCCAAAGCCCATTACATTAGTGAGCCTTCATACCTTGTCTGCTTCACTATCCTCTTCTCACTCCTGTTAATTTTCCTCCTGTATATAAAGTCACTTAACTTATTATACATTATATAAGTACCAGGTGATGTGAGCTATTTCTTAGGCTTCTCTTCTGTACTGAATTCCCTCAATTGCACCATATTTACTTGGTGCTTACTGATTCCAACCAATCAACACCTCCCACTTCATCCCCTGGGTATTTCAACAGCTTCATTTAATGAAGTAATAACTCATAATGGGTTAATAAAGAGCATTGGAGAGGCCAGCCTGTAGCCCTTTGAAGATTCCTTCCCAAGGTGATTTATTCTCTCCTTCTGGGTGCCTCATTCTAAAAAGGACATCTGATAATATCTACCTTCTCTACTCAAGTGAATGTGTACTCATGGCTTTGTGGCGTGTGTGTGTGTGTGTGTGTGTGTGTGTGTTATTCTTAAAGTACACCCCTGCATAAGCAAGAGGGCAAGAATTGGACAGGTGGAAGCTGACTCACTTGACAAGGAAAGACAAGCATTCACAGTTAGTAGGCAAGAACTGAACATTAACGTGGGGGTTTTGTTTCAACACAAAAAATTCTGAATATGTTTTAGGCATGTTATACTTTTTCTTAAAATGTCATTTGTTTTAACCAACCAAAGAAAAATAAAGTTGGCAGAAAATTTGGGGGCTCAAACTTATTTGTAGGAAGATATAGTCCAGCCAGTTGTGTATATACCCAGAAGGCTTCCAGGAACATTTCTGAGCTGGTAGGGCCCTGTCCATCAGCTTTGGACTGTTTCAGCTAAGTAGAAGAGCTGTGCCAAAGAAGAACACTGATTGCTATAAACTTTGACTTTCTACTACTACTAAGTGTTTTCAATGCTGTCTATTTATGATTTAGATGCCACTTAGTCTTTCTGACCCACACAAGAACCTGGAAGGTGACTGAAGTTACTAATACTAAGGAGGATGATGTTTTAGAGTATTTTTGCTCTTACCAAGGACTCTTTGTTGGTCTAGAGAGGTGATATCATGAGTTAATTCATTTGCTAGTGACTGGATCAGTGCAGGCAGGCTTAAGACATTATCAGAACAGATGCTGAACACTGAAAGCTAAAAAAAAGAGTGGGGACTGAGGATTTAGCTCAGCAGTACAAGCGCTTCCCTGAAAAGTGTAAGGTTGTGAGTTCGATTCTTGGTACCAAAAATAAAATAAAATAAAATAAAAAGTGGTCATAGACTATCCTTGGGAGGTCATATTCCACTAAGAGAGATGGGATTACAAACAAGTTAATTATAGATGACAAAATAATAGCTCTCACATATTTATTAGCTCATTTAATCTCATGACAATGCTGTAAAAGGATTATTATTATGCCTTTCTGCAGGTGCTTGCACCAAGGCACAGAAATTTTGTATTTATACAAAGTCATGGAGCCAGGGTGGTGGCACATGCCTGTAATCCCAGCACTCAGGAGGCTGAGGCAGGAGGATCACTATGAGTTCGAGGCCAGCGTGGGCTACATAAGTGAGTTCAAAGCCAGCCTGAACCGCATAGTGAGACACTGTTTCGAAAGCAAAACAAAAACAAAACCCAGGTCATAGTGCAGCAAGTGATGGAGTCAGTATTCAAATCCAAACCCTGTGCTCCTCACCATAGCCACTGATACCATATTCTAAAAGGGAGCTGTGAAGAGGGGGCTGTGATCCCTGAGGAGGAATCAACATTGTTTTTTATACTTTTATTTTATTCCTATCTTTCCTATAGGACTACCATTAGGAATTAGGAAGATTTCCTTTCATCTCTTTGTGCAATGGGTTTTGCAGCTTTTACAAAAACAGCAACAGTTATATTGTATGTACAAATTTTAATATGTAATTCTGAACTGTCTGCAGGCCTTGAATATTAAGCAACAACAGAGGACATCCATAAAAATCATCATTTAAGCCCTTTCATGGCCCAAGAGATGTGATTTTTTTTTTTTGGCCTACATTAAAAGTAATAATTCCCTAGCGATCTGGTCACTTCCAAGTCACTGACTTGTATAAAGTCATATTTTGACAATAAGCAACTTATCTTTAAGAATCATCACAAAGGATCACCTACAAGTTGAAGTTAACACAGGTCTCAAATATTTAAGTGGTATTTTAAATTTTAACATTCTCTTATTACTTTATCTGTGCAAGTTAAATCAATGTGTCTGAACTGTAAATATAATTTTAGGAATTTCATCAAGAACTCTGAATAGTGTTTCTTTCATGAGCAGTGCTATAAAACAATTGGAAACTGAGGAGTATAGTAAAAAAGTATACTAAGAGAGCTGGGCGTGGTGGCGCACGCCTTTAATCCCAGTACTGGAGAGCCTGAGGTAGGTGGAGCGTTGTGAGTTGGAGGCCAGCTTGGGCTACAATGCAAGCACAAGGCCAGCCTGAGCTACATAGTGTGACCCTGCCTCAAAAAACTAGGGCTGGGAGTTTGGCTCAGTGGCTTAAGCACCTGTCTGGCAGGTTTGAGGTTGTGAGTTCAATCCCTGGTGCCACAAAAAAAAAAAAAAAAAAAAAAGTGTACTAAGAGCTGGCCTTTCCGTAAAGTAGATGTCAGTCTGACCTTTAACGAAGGTGTAAACAGAAGCAGGTTGCTCTCCACGCGTTCCACACTGCTCACCTATTAACAAGGCACGTGGAACTCTAGGTGGAAAAGGAAGGAAGTGGGCCGGGAAAATGTGCTTCAGACTCCTAGACTGAAGCTACTAACTTTTGTATCAGAAGCCAATTCTCTCATATGAAACCTCAACTGATCTAAGCAAAATTTACAGCCGGCGCACTTACAAGTTTAAAGATGAAACCCTACTGTCATTGCTTGGTTTCCTTTCTGCTTCAGTTGTTATTTCAAATAGAATGCTGAAATGCCAAAGAAGCGATTTTCAGACATGCACTGGTAGCTAAACTGCAGCTGTGTCGAGCTCACAAGTAGGTGGGCTTCCCTGATGTTCCCTAAAGCCTCCATAACATCCCAGTGTGGACAGGTGTGGTGATGCACGTACCTATAATCCTTGCACTCTGGAAGCCGCAGGCAGGAAGATTGCAAGTTCAGGTCCACCCTGGGCAACTTAGTGACTCAGCAAATCTCTGTCTCAAAACATAAAAGCAAAACAATAAATAATAATAAGAAGAAGAAGGAGGAGGAGGAGGAGGAACTGGGGACTTGGCTCATTGTGAAGGCTCTGGGATCTGTTCCCCAAAAAAGAAAGAAAGAAAAAGAAAAATTCCAGTGTCTTGAGGAAAGGGGCTTCCCAGTCTTCAAAGACAAAAGCAAGTAAAAGTGCCCGGTCACAGAGTGGTAAGAAAACTCCAATCTTCTTTGTGATTGCCAAATCCCAAAACAGGGCCCTCTGACACTGATCTGAGAGTAAATTCTCCAATATAAGGCAAATTTGCTTAAATCTATATCTGAGATAGGCTTTGGCCAAAAGCAGTGTTGTCAGATCTAAGGACTTGACTGGGATTATGTCCTCTGATTCTTACAGCAGCGCTGCGAGGTAGCTGCTATAATTTCTTTCATGGAACAGATAAGAAATTGGAGGCAAAGAAATTTGATGCTAGTGGCCTGCAGATTACAGACAAGGAGTAGCAGGACTGGAAGGTGCACACACGTAAATCTTCCTGAAGCTTTATATTTTGCCACTTCCTCATCTAAAATCTTCAATGCTAATAGCTTATTCGTCTATCTGACAGGAAATGAGGGGGCCAGCGGTATCTTTGGGGAGTAAGGAGTGAATGAAAGCATATGGATTCAAGACATGATATTTTTTTTCTTCCTTTTTTTTTTTTTTTTTTTTTTTTTTTTTTTTTTTTTTTTTTTTTTTTTTTTTTTTGCGGCACCGGGGATTGAACTCACAACCTCGCGCCTGCCAGGGCAGGCGCTTAAGGCACTGAGCCAAACTCCTGGCCCTGGTTTTTTTGAGGCAGGGTCGCACTATGTAGCTCAGGCCGGCCTCGAACTCACAACGCTCCGCCTACCTCAGCCTCTCGAGTGCTGGGATTAAAGGCGTGCGCCACCACGCCCGGCTTTTCTTCCTTTTTTAAACCGGCTTTACATTTCAGCTTGCTCTATGGTCTATGATTCTATTTGCCCTCATTCTCCCTGTGCAGTCTCCAAACTTCTCTGTTGTGCCCTTGCACTCCCTGTGTAGTTGGCTTCAGCCAGTGGGAGGCACCAGCAAGGGAAGGGAGGAGAGGGGGAGAGTGCAGATCTACTTCCTGCCTCCCTCCTTCTGGGCTCTTCCTCTGCCCTAGCTACATCTCTGCAGCTGAAGGATACCTCTGCCCCTGTAGCCTGAGAGATGGTTCCAGCCTCCCAAGAAGCATCGGGGTGCTTTGACACTCCTTAGTTCTTCCCTCAACTGTACTCCACCTCTTTAAGTCATCCTCCATTAAAGTCTCTTCCAAATTATGGTGGGGGGTGGATTCTGCTTCCTGCTGGGACTTGACTATAGACCTTGTATCTCCAGTCATATTCTTCCGTATGTAAATCCATCCATTCATGCCTTCATTACAGATATTCTCTGAGCTGGCTACTCTTCTAAGAACTGGTGGTGAAAAGCATCGTGGTAAATAAGAGAGACATAAAGGCTGTGCTTTCCCTGGAGTTTAAATTATTTTTGTCTTCACTTCTCTGTGCTGTCTTTTTTTTTTTTTTTACCCACTGTGTAGCCCAGGCTAGGCTCTGACTTGCAGCGATCTTCCTGCCTCAGTCTTCCTAGTGCTGTGATTACAGGCATGTGCCACCATGCCTTTTCGTCTCCACACATCTCTTGCCAGCTTGCCAGAGATGAGCAATTCTTTAAGTCCTGATTCAAATGTTTCTTCTTCAGAATTCAAATATTTAGTTTTTACAAGCATGGTGAAGGACTTGTGTCTGCTCTAAGAAATGCAGATTCTAAAATGTGTACCAAAAGCTCTCACTGATCAACCCATACTCCAAGTGTTGTTTCCAAGAGGCTATTACTCTAAAAAATGCATAGGAGCCAATGGGATTTTCCTAAGTAGATGGGAACCAACTATGGGTCCTTTTAGAAAGGCCGGCTTGCAGATGACTAAGTGTTATGGTTTGTGTCTAGATGTCTTGCCAAAACTTCATGCACTTTTAGATGGGGCTTTTTCAGAGGTAGCTGAATCTAGAGTATATAATTGATTCATGGTTCAGTGCTGGGATTAAGGGTGCTGGAGTGAAGGGTGGGTGATTGCTAAATCAATCCACTGACTGAACTGACTGAACACCACCCTAATCCCAGCAGTCTGAATAAAATAAAACAGGCAAAAAGAAGCGTGTTTCCTCCTTCTGCTTATTGCTTTTACTGTCTTCTGCCTCCATGAACTGTTGCCCCCCTGCCATGTGCCACTTCTGCCTTGGAGCCAGCTGATTATAAACTAAAACCTGTAAAAACTGTAAACTAAATAAACTTTCCCTCCTTTAACTTTGGGTGCTAGGTGTTTTGTCTCAGCAACAAGAAAAATAACTAAGACGCTGAGAGATATTTGTGTCATAGGGTAATTTGTGAATTATTGAAGTATTTGTCTCTAGCTAGTTTCATGGGCAAGGCTATTAAGGAAGGCAGAAGGTTTATACGCACAACTTTTGTTTCCAGGGACCTGAGGTCCTAAGAGAATCACGTTAGAAGGAAGGGAGAGATAAGAGTGGTTGGAGACAGCCACAGAGGGGCAAAGGCTGTGGCATGGCACTCCAGGGAAATGGGGGTGGCTGTATGTGTCCCCAACAAGTCCGCCTTCTGTGCACTCAGCCAATGCAAAAGCACCAGGAAAGCCAGAGTAGGTGCTCTGAACTCCTTGCATGAGGAAGGGCTCCCTGTGCAAACCCTGCACCATAGCATGGAGCCCCTAGTCTCCCAGGAGCACAGGAGAGGGGTGTAGAATGCCTTAACTTTCTCTGAAGTCCAGTTTTCAAATGAAGTGATTACATGTGCTCTATTCCATTATTGCTTAATGTCCTAGAAAAACTACTATTTTTTTTTCCAGCATCAAGGTCATTTAATTAATATCAGTGCAATCTAAGCCTATATCTAAATTTGTGTGTGAATCGTTAATTTGTACTTTCAAAACCCTACACTACTGTTGGGAGGAATAAAATCTCAGCTCCCCGGTCACTAAGACTATTCCTTCCAAAAGGCTTTCAGTTTTCCCTGCCTGGTTGTTCATACTTAGTAGGAGAGAGAAGTAGAGAAAGAGGTAGAGAGACAGACACAGAGGAAGAGTATGAGCTGCTTGACCAGTTTATCAAATCACAATTTAGTGTAAGAGTCAGCAAACCATGTCCCGTGAGCTAAATTCAGTCCATCGCCTGCTTCTGGATGACCCAGGAGATCAGCATGTGTCTTGTATTTTTATGAGGTTGAAAACAAAATAAGAAAAATTTTTGCTACACATGTAAATTATATAAAATTCAAATGTCGGCAGTGTCCTTAATCACGTCTTACTGTAACGCAGCTACATTCATACCATTTTAAGGCTGCTTTTGTGTGAGAATGCAGAGTTGAGCAATTTTTAACAGAAACATGTAAAGCCTAAAATATTTCCTGTCTAGATGTTCATGGAAGATTTCTGACTCTTAATGCAGGATGAATGTGGTCATTTTTGTCCCAAGGCTTAAAACTTGGCTGTATAAGAGAGGCTCTAATCACCTAATTCCTAGATTTATTTCTATTTATATGAGGAGCAGACAGTAGTTAGCATTCAGAAGTAAGATTGGGATCGGAATAGACTAAATCCAAAAGACGGGGCCATCTCCGTGAGTTAAATAGGAATCAATACATATTGAATGAGCTGAGCCTGACACAGGAAGATCTCCCAGAGACAGGATAGTAATAATAGCTTCCATGTATAGAACACTGGCCAGATCTTTCTACTTCCTTGGCAACTCAATCCTCAAAACAAACTTAATGGTGGGTTTTTAAACGTGTTAAGAAGGTGGTCCAGCCAAACATGGTGGTGCACTGCTGGGCGTGATGGTGCACTCCTGTAATCCCAGCACTCGAGGGGCTGAGGTAGGAGAATCGTTGCAAGTTCAAGACCAGCCTGGGCTACAAAGTGAGTTCAAGACCAGCCTGAACCACATAGCGAGATCCTGTCTCAAAAAAACTGAACAAACAAACAAACAAAAGGTGATCCAATTAGTTGCAGTACAAAAGTCAGAAGGTGTGATCAAGGTGACTTTAGAAGCATTAGAGGGCAGAGAGAGTGCTTCTAAAATATAAGGCAATGGGTTTGGGTTTCTGCCCACATCGCATCAAGTCTGGTCTTGTGGCAGATAAAAAGGCCAACTTCCTAGGATTGTCATAAACAATTGGTGCCTGATGGGAAAACACCTAAGAGCAGTGGTTGCCTGATGAATGTTAGTTTGTTTCCTTCCTCTTTTTCCCTAATGAAATTTTAGATTTACCAAAATGCACTTGAATTAGGCATCAAATCAGATGAGATGAGTACAGAAGTAATTACTGACATGGCTTTTTAAAATTAATTTTATTGTTACATTTTGGATATACATAATGATTACATTCATTATAGGGAATTTGTACCTGTGCATGATATATCTTGATTCTTCTTTGTTCTCCAATCCCCTCCCCTCCCTTCAACCCTGCTTTCCCTCCTTGCTCTTTTTTTATCAATTAAGTTTATTGGTACATTTTAGGTATATGTAATGATCACATTCATCATAGGGAATTTGTACCTGTACATGATATAACTTCTTTTTTCCTCCTTCCCCTACCCTCCTTTCAACCTTCTTCCTCTCCTTGTTTATTAATCTTTGTTTCTGTTTTTTTCTTTACTCTCTCTCTCTCTTTTCTTTTCCCTTCCTTCTTTTTCCTCTCCCCAGTGCCCTTCCCATTTGGACATTTTCTTCCCTCTTCCCAATATCTGTTACACATTTTGCTCCTTATTTACGCTTTCAGTTTCTCACACCAGAGAAACAATGCAGTATTCACACATGTGTCCAATTTATTTCACTTGAGCGTGTGGTCTCATAGTGTGTTCATTTGCCTAGAAATGTCTCTAGCTCATCCTTCTTTATGGCACAACTGCTATGGCTTTCAAAGGAGGTGGGGAATAAGCATAAGGGAAGAAGGGTTGGGATGGGACCATGCCTTCGCCATGTATATTTTTATATCATTTTTATTTTGAAACATATAAGTGTGTTAGCTCTCAAAACTTAGATGAAAAATCTATAATGAAGCTTAATTTAGGACCTTTCTGATAACACATTTATCTACTTTTGTAGTGTTGGTTCCCCCAATATTATTTAATTCCATTCTGTTTTCTTTCTACTTTCTCCCTGTTCCTATGATCCCTGATCACCCGGAGACAGGGTGATCAGTTTTCTTTTTGTTTCTGTTGAGCATTTTCGTTCTCCTCTGCTGCTCACTGAATGGGACATACTGGTGTTGAGTGGCAAGTATGGAGATAGGAGACAGGAGAGAGGATTCAGCCCACGCTGCGGCAGGACATCCCTCCGCTGAGACACATGCAGGCCCTTTCTGTGAGATGCCACAGAATGTAGTTTTTGACATCTTCATATCTAGTGTTCTGCCCATGAAGTCTGGTAACTCATATACCCACACAAGTTCTCTAGTTGACAGATATCAATCCAAAACTGGATAATAAGAGGAAGAGAAAGGATGAGGGGGAGGGAAAGGGGCTTTCTAAGGACATTGAAGCTTTCCTTCCATAGAAAAAACCATTTTCCTTTATATTAGCCTCAGGCTTGTTTTAATTTTAAGCTACTAATTTGAAATAGCCAATCAGCTGCCACAGGCATACACACACTTCCAAGATTGAAAAGTATCTGCCCATTTCCAATCAACCCCAAATGGATAATGATTTATACACTCAGTGTGCACTTAGTCGGAAAAACCCAGCCACAAGATCAACTGTGGAGAACATTCAGCAGAACTTGCTAATTCACACTAATGGCTGGAGGGTCCTGAGAGGATTATAGCATCTTCATGATTGAAGTAGGGAGTGAGCATACACCTTAAAAAATAAAATTAAAAACAGAAACACATACTCTTGAAAATGTCACAAAGCATATATTGCCCACTTATTTGGACCAGCATTTTGTTTTAAATGTTTCCCATTTTCATTGGGTTATTAGTGGAGATGCTCCCAGAATTCCTACAGAGAAATAAGGTTTACATAGCGTGAGTTCTGATTGCTGCTTCGATACCAAATATTTACTGGGAAGCAGGATGGGTCTTTATATTTAAAGAGAATTATTTGGTTTGGCTTAATGAAGCAAAATTTAACTGTTAGCTGTATCACTTAACCCACTGCTGTGATGTATCTATCTTTATTAAGAAAATCTAATATGTTCCTGGCAGGTCACAGCAACCTGCCAGTTGAGGGAATTGGTAAGAAAGAAGACCATTGATTCTCACTGAAATGACAGCAGGAATTCAAGCAGAATGTGATCATCTGCAGTGAAATGTTGCTGCTATCACTGTTAGAGCTTGTGTCTTGTCTTCTATCCAAATGGCCAAGTAAAGTGGTGTTTTGATCACCTTTTAAAATCCCACTCCCAAAATCAGTGAATAAATCCCACTCTGGAGATCACATTTCCATGGTGGGGTGCTCTTCCAAGGGAAGTCACAGCTTCAGGCCCATTAAATAACAAACCCAGTGTAGCAACTTCCCTTGGAGTTCTGCCATCCAAGTCAACTGGAGTATTGACCCAATTGAGATTATGAAATTTCTTGGGAACATGATAATCCCAAGGCAGATGGTTGCAAAAACACCAGTTTATGCTGTCTTAAATTTGACCCTTCTTTCCCAGAAAGTCATTTTCAAATGAAGATGTTTTCAATACTATAATCAAAATATACTCTCCATTCAAATGAGTAGATTCCTGAAGCAAAATATTTTTGTTGTTGGAGCCATTAGAATATTAGAGAGGAGTCATGAGAAAGAAAGTATGTGGGAAAAGGAAAGTAACTGAAAACTGATTTTTCAAATAAAAATTCTCTTTGATGTTCTGCTTCATGGTGGTTCTATTTTATTTTAGTGCCCACTTCTCAAAGGGCTCAATATACTTTACTAAAATACCCTTTACTACGTGTGTCTTAGGTTGTAAATTTTTTAACTTCCAAAATATGCCTTTTTCTAATAATAATAGAGAATATTTTGAATGTTTTATGGTAGATCGCTGAAACATCATTTCAGTAGCATAATTTTTTGTCCCTTTCTATAAATCCTTATTGGTGTTTCCTAGTCTAATATTTTGAGAGAAAGAAACCCTACAGCTCTTAGGATGGATAAGAACATGAACAACTTTAGACATTCTCATTATGAATTGGTTTACTACTTAGTATTAGAAGCACAGAAAAATAAGCAAATAGTGAATTAACTTCTTGTTGGCCTGTCACTAAGGTTGCCAGTTTCAGACCTTAGATCCAATACTTGACTAATAGTGTTGGGGAAGTTACCTATTCAGCAATTATTTGGTGAAAATTTACCAGCAGGACATATAGACACCTTGGAAAGAGGTAGAGATGATTCAGCTCCCCCCAGCCAATTCTGAACAAGCCCTTGCTTGCTTGCATTTGTAAGGAAACAGAGCACGCTCCTTAACAATACCCCATAGTTCTGTTCCTGATACCCCAGTCATTTTCCTGTGAAAGTAATTCCACTCTGTTGTGCCTGTTACCTATCAAAATGAATGTCACAGTACATTTCCTCACGGGAGACAGCCTCTGTGAATGAATGAGGCACCTCTATCTGGATTCTCACATACTCTAGGAACCCCCTGGGTTTCACAAATGGTCCCACTTTATAGGTGCCAGTTTTAGGGTATGTGAATGTGTGGAAGACTGTCAATCAAAAGTAGAGTTTAATATTTACTGTGACTTTTGATACTGAAATAAGATTCCTTTTCTTCCTCCCAGGAAAGCTCAGAAATGGTGTGGAACAAGTTAATTAAAATACTAGTGGTTTAATACTTTTCAGCCTGTGACAGTTTCTAATCAGCCTTTCTCTGGAACGTTCTTTGTCATTGTGAAGCTCATGTGGAGCCTGTAGAAAGATTCTTTAAAAACCAAAATAACTTCTAAACTCTTGCTGTCCTCTCTTTTGAGGTCTGAAAGCAACAATTCTGTGAATGACTCACTAATGCTTTAAGTCCTGTGTGCTACCAGGGAAAGTGTAGGGCACCATCAGGTTTTATAGTCACATACTCTGTAAAATTACTTTATCAGCTGATGTCGACTGGCCCTTACCTGTAGTCAGGTATGCAGTTGTCTACTGAACAATCAGCTGATTTCCAAGAAGTAAAAAACAATCTCATCGTAGGTTTTTAGGGCTATTTTTGGTACAACATGTCCTAGAAATAGCAACATTCAGGAAGAGGCATAATTATATGTTGGCTTTGTTGCCTTGTCTGGAATTATTTGAAGAATTCAAGCTAAACTATTTTATGACACAGGAAGTAAGAATGTAATCACAGAATGTTCATCTTCCAGAAATTGCAAATTGCTGGCCCACAGGTCACATCCAGACTACAGATGGCTTTCTGTGGTCTACTTGTTTATTAATTGTTTCAGGAGCTATTTTATCAAACTGGAGATTTCACACATAGAGCAAAGAAGGAAGTGGCCCCTTTAAATGAGGCTAAAATTCTCTAGTAGATGGGAGATGGATCTTCTTATGTCATGAATAAACCCTTCAGTTGCTCCCTTTGCAGGGGGCAGGGGTTCTTTAATTTGCCACAGTTTTCCCCCAGCACAAATCACAAATCAAATCCTCCCATCATCTTATCAAAGACATTTGATTTTGGGAACCCTGCTCTTGACAAAGAACTTCTTACATAATCTTTATTAGCAATCATGGAAACTATGATAAATGCTCTTTTGAGTTTCTTATTGACTTCCTCCCCAAGAGGACAAGCCACCATTCACTGGGCACCCTGTGTATGCC
The DNA here is from genome assembly GCA_004363535.1 of Dasyprocta punctata. Lineage (NCBI taxonomy): Eukaryota > Metazoa > Chordata > Mammalia > Rodentia > Dasyproctidae > Dasyprocta > Dasyprocta punctata. The sequence continues at coordinate 61,858 of RJWM01007216.1, read as the reverse complement.
AGGCAATTTCTCACCCTAGCTCATGGGCTTAGTACAGAACTCTGCTAAGCAGGCAGTTTACAGACATGGAGAGAGGAGTTCGGAGAGACTGAGTGACTTGCCTGAGGTCATACAGCTCTAGGGTCGCAGAACTAAACTGCATTTCTGGGACTGCCTGTTTCCCAGCCCAGACTTTTCCCCTAAGCCTCTCAAAGCCTGCAGATGACTTCCCACGAGTCTCATTCCTCTTACCACATCCCTGTCAAGAGAGAGGAATTGAGTAGGGATACGTGAGAGGGGGAAATTTTGAATTTTTTCCCTTAATTGCTACATCATTGTTTCCTTCTTAGAACTGCAATATGATCACCTATGTTGGCTTTTGAAATGACTCCTGACAAGCCATGAAGCGTACTGCACGTTCCTTTAGGCTCCTGGAAGGTCGGCATCCACATGGCCCTTATTCTTTCCTTGGATGTGTGCTCTCCCTCCCCACGGCTACAGAGTTGTATGGGGCACAGTTTGTAATAAAAGCGGTTTAGTGCAAACCATACATACATGATGGTCTTTGATTCCCCCCTAGGCTTTGAAAAATCTCTCTTAATTATCTGCTTGTAGGCTTAGAATTCCTCTGTCACGCCTATTTTCATTTACAGAAGAGTCTCGGGAGGACCACTTTTAGAGGGATTTCTTCAGAAACGGAAACTGGACCCAAGCCCTTGTGCTGAAAGAGATCAACGCAGTAATAAAGTTGACTTAAAGCTTGCCCCAGTAAGGAAGTCCCTTAGGCGAGGGCGCGCTGTGCCACTCTGTAAGCGGAGCTGTGCACGCGGCAGTGAGGGGCCCAGCCGACCTCAGGGAAGTAACCACAGCAGAGCGGAGTCCCTGGGCAGGGGATTCTGCACCGGATTCCTGTTTGCCCCAGTGCGCTGCTCAGCCTGCCCGGGGCTCTCACCTGTCACTTCCTTTACCGACTCAGTGGTTCATTCGCACCTTCTCTGACCACCTGTGTAAAATGACCTCATCGCCCTCCCACTCCCTTGCCCTGTTTCATTCTCGCCCCTGACAGTTGTCCCTGCCCCACTGCACTATATTTTCAACGGATTTGCTTTTTGTTTACCTAAGCGCGGGCCCCTCAAGGGCACTGACCTGATCTGTTTTGTTCCTTGTTGCTCCCCACCACTTTGGCCATGTCACAGAGTAGGAGCTCCGCGAGAGCCAGACTGAATTCCCGCTACTGCTTAGATCTGAAAATGAATTAAGTCGTGATTCTTGCCTGAAGACAGTTGTAGTTTTTAAAGACATACACAGCAATCCAGCTCACAGTATGAGAATTTATGATGTTAGCAAGGGTGATTTTACTGATTCAGAGTTGGATTTGTGGGTTTGAAGGCTGACTTTATGTATCTCCTTGCTTGGTTTCTGGTGTGCCAAAATATTTGATTGACTTATTGGGCTGGATGGCTGTGAAAGGGTTTGGTATTAAGACTGACATTTGAATCAGTAGACTGAGGATGCCAACTGAAGTGGGTGGGCCTTATCCACTCACTTGAAGTCCTGAATAGAACCCAAAGTTGAACACTTCCAGGACTAGAGGATTTCTTCCAGTTGAATTGCGTTGAACTGAAGTCTTCTGACTTCGGAATCGGATGGAAGCATCAGCCCTTCTTGGGTTTTAACTCTGTTTGTTTTGGCACTGGAACTATATATTGGCTCTGCTAGGTCTCCAGTTTGTTTGCCCACTGCAGACCCTGGGGCATTTTAGCCTCCATAATTGCATGAATCAATCCATATACATATACATATACATGCCATTCACAGACCGGGGTTAGAGAGAATAATGGCCACAGCACCAAACAAGCCCAGTCTGGGATCCAGTGCAGTGCGCAGGTGTCCAGCAGACTGGGAACAGCCAGACCCCATCCCCTTCTAGCGCAATGGCTGGCAGACAAGTACCATCCCCAACCCCCACACACACACATGCAACCAGCTTATCCAGAGAAACACAGGCTGTGATGATAACTATTGAGGTGAAATGCAATTGGTGCTTTGGTGTTTCACTGACATTGCATTTCTAAGGCCAGTGGTCTGATCATAGGTTCAGAGGATATTGCTAAGCAATGTGTCATCTAGGGGAGGTCTCCTTCTGAGGGTTGCAACCATTGTTGAATCCCTATGGTCTTGTTTTGAGGTCCTATGTCATTTCCATTGTTTTGTTGGGTTGGGTTTTATTCTCTTTTGTTTTGTTTGATTATGTTAAATCCCATGGCAGGAGAAGCTATTTCAAGGATAGCAAGATACATTGCAGTAGCAATTTTGGATTTACTGTTGGCTTGTTTTGAAGTCCTTTATCAAATTCATTGTTTTGTTTTTATTGTTTCTATTCTATTTTGTTCTGTTTGGTTTATACTATGTCTGAAGTTATCTGCAGCTATTTTGAAGACATCAAGGGGCATTATAGTAGCTACTGTTGATTTCATGTTTTGAGGTCCTATATTTCTTACACTGGTTATTTTGTTTGCTTTTATTCTGTTACATACTGTTTTTTTTTAATTTTAAACAAAAGGAAAATAAAAAATCAAAGCATAACAATTTCACACCAGCCAATAAGACAGTAATAATCATCAGCACATTGCATATTCCCGAAAATTATTTAAGATAAAAAATATAGGCATGAAACATTATCCAACAAATTACTAACACAAAACTTTTACCTCAGTGTATCAAGAGAGATCTGCTATATGACTATCTTTTTTGTTATGATTACTCCATTATTTTCAAATGAACATTTCGCGTTAAAAATAAAATCTAAAGGTGACCCTGAGAAAATTACATTTCACTCAAAATTCTTTTTCTGTGACTGTCACAACTAATTTTTTATATACATAGATTTTGTTTCAGTTCATCACACCAATGATTGTCATATATGTGTGACTTATTTAGTTCACTGAGAAGTATATTTTCAGTACTCATCCATTTAAGGGTGAAAATGTCTAGTTTACTGTTCTTTATAACTGAGTAGTATTCCATTATGTAGAAATACCATGTCTTTTTTTATCCATTCCTCAGTTGAGGGACATTTTGGTTGTTTCCAAGATATAGTTATTATGAACTGGGCAGCTATGTTATATACTCTTAAAATAAAAAATTTTTTAAAAAGCATATACATACACATACATATACACACAAATACACAAACATACACATACACAGGAACAGAATCAATAGACTATATTGTATATATTATATGTACAATATATGCAATATATAATTATACACATAGAATGTCTAATTATATGTAGAATTAATGAATTAACCCTCGCTAATAGAGTGAGGCAGGGTCTGCAAAAACGACATGTCCTGTTTCTCCAGGAGGCAGATGCCCAGTGGGATTAGATGTGCAAGAGGTTTGCTGAGGGAAGAAGCTGTGATGGAGAAAGTGGGAAGGGGTTAGAGTAAATAAGGGGAGACTGCAACCCACCACGCAGGCCTGTGACCTGTGAAAAGTGACAGGGAAGGACAGGGGAGAAAGAGCTTCAGATGAAGCTCAGTTCTGAGAAAGTCCTGACCAGCCTGATGGGGGGCTCTCTGGGCTAAAGGGACCCACTGGAGGAGTCCCCCTCCCCACAGGAATGACCACGCTCAGGTCCCCGCACAGCACTGACCATTGACTGGACGCAGGTCCGGGAAGTGTGGCCTGGGGATGAAACTGCAGGAGACCCACGAGCAGAAGCTGGGGACTGTGGGCCAGTTGTGCCACACACAGACCTCCGAGGGACAGCAAGCAGCCGCTTGTGCTCTGAGATGGAGCACCTGGGGGCTGGTCTCAGAGATCACACTCATATGTAGGTTGTGTGTGTCCCAAAGCCAATCTCAAGGTCATCTATGCTCATAGGGGCCATGAGGCCTGGGGTACTTGCCTTTCCAAGTGAGGAGAGCCTGGTTTTATCAATCCATGTATCCCTTTGGGACCCACCCTCTACTTGACAGACCCTGGCTGAGAATCTGAGGACCAGAGCCACATCACAGACACATGTCTACAGGGCTGGGAGGAATACGGCATAGATCAACTCCTTGTGGGAGCAGAAAACCCCCTGTAGTGGGCACCTGTCCTTCTGGCAAATTGAAGAGGGTTTGTTTGGTTAAACGATCATAAACCAAGGCCTTTCTTTTATTCCTCCTTTAGGATCAAAATTTATTAGCATTTCGGAATATTTGTGTGAGCTGGGCTTCCCCTGTAAACATTTTCCTTCTCTAGTGTATTTCCCCTATCCGCACATAAAGAGAGCTGCCCTTGAAAGCTGGTAAGAAACAACCCTGTCAATTATCTTTGACGGAGTTGCAGTGATAAAATATTAGCTAGTGCTAGATAGGAATTGGGAGATCTTTTATTGTTTCATGTAGGGAAATTGAAACCTGGAGAAATGAGTGACAGCCAGGGCCCCTGGCTGACTGACGGCAGGGCAGCTGGAACCCAGCCAGGCTGGTTCTCAGTTTGGGCTCTGCCCCACCACGGTGGCCTTGCTTTCTGCTCAGATCGTGCCTACTTTTTATTTTAAGCCATTCAAGTTATAGGCACACTTGGTTAGCCAAGATTTTTTTTTTTTTTTTTTGCAACCTCTGTAAAGCATGATTTTTTCCCTTTTCTAGGAAACTACTTCTTTCTCTGGCTAAGACTTTTGTGACCTCAGTTTTAGAAAAACTAAAATAAAACAAAACTGTGCTACAGGAACCTATAAAAATGCCATTACCTTGAAGACTGACAATGCCAAAGAGCTAACACAAAACTGGGAAGGGAGGGAGGACAGAGCTATCAGGGTCCCAAGTCACCCCGCTTTGTAAGTGGCACAGCTAAGGCTCACTGGCTGACATGGAAGATTCTAGCACCTGCCCTGCTGTCAACTCAGAAACTTCTCTGAGCTAGGAGGAAGCTTGACTGTGATCTATGAGGAAACAGGGCCCCAGAAAGAACGAGTCCTGTGACTGTGGTCACAGGGCCGAATGAGATCCTGAGCCCACGCTTCCTGCTCTTAGCCAGATGACCACGGGTGACAGAAGACTCTGAAAAGTCCCAGTAAGAGGCGTTTAGTAGAAGACAAGCAAGTTCAAGTAAGGAAGTCATGTGAAAATCAGAGGCTTTGTTGCAATAATCACCATGGAGCCCTCGGCACGTCCCAGAAGTCTTCTAGAGCTTTATCTGGAGAGGTTTTTCTCCACACTGGGTGATTAATCAGCACTCACCAATCTGTGTGGCAGCATGAACCCCAAATTTGGGTGGTTGACAGTAAGAACTGCTGTGTGTTGGTTGTGACAAGTGACCTCTACTCCCCATGACTTCTCTACACAGGCCTCAAGGGGGATGGGAAGACCCTGTCATTCTTGCAGCCCAGAGGAAAGGGCACAATGTCCCTCAGAGTCTCTGCTTGGTCATGGTCCATATCACTTCCATGCCAATGCCACTGGTCACGTGCAGTCACACTGGCAAGCCTAGGGGTAGGGTCCATGGAAAGAACACAGCAAGGCATGTGACAACAACCAGGGTGCAGAGTAAGCTGAGGTTTGTGTCTCCTCCAAAATTCATATGACAAAGTCTCAACCCACAGTGTGTAGGAAGTGGGACCTTTAGGAAGCAGATTAGCACTCTTGATAAAGGAGACCCCAGAGAGAGAGAGAGAGAGAGAGAAAGAGGGAGAGAGAGAGAGTTTTTCCATCCTCTGTCTAATACCTGAAGACACAATGAGGGGCCTGCAGTCAGCAGCTCTGAGGATGATCCGCCTCCCAACTCAGCTCCATCACCCCATATGATCTCGGACTCCAGCCTTGAAACTGGAGGCATTCACATGTGCTGTTTAAGTCCCTGGTGTGTGGGAATTTGTTGTGGCAGCCTTTCCTGACTGGGACAGGTGTGTGTGTGTGTATGTGTGTGCATATGCATGTGTGTGTGTGTGTGTGAACATAAAAGGTTGTGAAATATTTGAAACAATATATTGTCCTCTACCACAAAGGGTTCACCAGGTCATATTTCTAAAGATCATTTGATCTTTAACATGAACCTATGAGACAGGTGAAAATATCATCAGATGCCTGAAGTTCATACAGCCAGTAAGGGTCGGGGGACAGGGAACCTGAGCTGTGCACCTGGAGCTCCTGTGACCTCTAGGCTCTAGGCCCTGGCTGTCTGAGGATCTGTAAATCCTCTGGCAAACATCAGTTCCCTCCGTGTACTCCCTCCACCACCTGGAAAAGTCAGCCCAGCACCTAACGCCAAGACTGCGGCCATCTGTTATTTTTACCTGCATTGGCAGATGCATTTATTTATTCAAAAAGTACATATTGAGCATCTGTGGGCAGAACATGAGACAAAGCAGCAGGCAGGGAACAGGCACAGAGACAAACCAGAAATAGATGACGGGCCCTGCTCTCCTACAGCCTGTGACAGTGGGCACCCTTGAAGCATGGGATAAAAATGAGAAATCATGAGTGCGTGGGAGCATTAAACTGTTATATGGCAGGCACAGGAAGAGAATTATTCACAGGAGGGAACCCTAGAAAAGGGTACACAAGAAGCATTTAGTCTTTGAAGGATAGGTTGAGCACTGGACTGGAAGGTAGGAGAGGGATGTGTGAGGATGGGGCTTGAGGGCTTGGGCTGGGTAGGAGCGGCCTCACAAGACTTTATGCATGTCTCTGGTTTTTCTGAGTCAAAGTCTGTCTATGCAGTTCAGGCTGGCCTTGAATTCACTATGTAGCCTACACTGGCCTCAAACTCACAGCATTCCTCCTGCCTCAGCCTCCTGAGTGCTGGGATCCCAGACGTGCATCACCATGACCTATTTTAAACCAGTGTCCCAATACTGGGTGACACTGCCTATCGGGGCTAGGAAAGAATATTTTTACCAATCACATAAATATCTTTAAAAAAAAAAAAGAAAACCAAGAGAAATAAAACAGGATAAAGTCAATCAAAACCAAACAGTGTAAGTGATAACAGAACCTCAAAACAAGGTAACAGGAAATCAACAATGGTTACCATAATGTCTCTTGTTGTCTTCAAAATAGCTGCCCATACCTTCAGGCATAGTAAAAATCAAACAGAACAGAACAGAATAGAACCAATAAAAACAAAACAATGAATGCAATAAGGGCTTCAAAACAAGATAATAGTAAATGCAAAATGGTTACCACAATATATCTTGTTTTCTTTGAAATAGCTGCCCATGCCATTGAATATAATAAAATCAAACAGGACAAAACAGAATAAAACCCAACCTAATAAAACAATGAGAATGATACAGGACTTCAAAACAAGTCAACAGGGAATCAACAATGGTTCCCACCCTCAGAAGGAGAGCCTCCATAGATGCTACATTGCATATTGTTATCCTCTAAGTAGATGATGAGACCACTGGCTTTAGGCCTGCAAAATCTGTGAAACACTAAACACTACAAGCATTAAGTTGTATTTTACCTCAATAGCTATCATCGCAGACTGTGTTTCTCCAGATCAGCTGGTCGCATATGGTAGAGGGGAGATGGGGGCTTGTCTTCTTGTCTTCCATACTGTTTGCCAGAAGAGGGTGGCGTCTGGTTCTCTCCCCAGAAGCCTGAGCATGGCACCAACTCACAGGGAGGGCTTGCTCCTTGTTGACTTCTTGATCTCCTCCCCCACAGTCTGTGAATGGCACCAACTCATGAGAAAAGGCTGGTGTCTGGTCACATAAATATCTTTGAATAGCACAATTACATTACATTGTACTTCATCAGTGTTGAAAGTGTTAACTTGTATACAATATCTTCTAAAATGTAATCAATTTTAGCAGGGCATGGTGGCACATCCTTTAATCCCAGCATTTGAGAGGATGAGATAAGAGGATTGCTTTGAGTTTGAGGATGACCTGGATTATGTAGTGAGTTCAAAGCCAATCTGAACTACATAGTGAGACCCTGTCACAAAAAACAAGTAAACTATCATATATATGTTCCTGTTTATGTTCATTTCTAAAAGATATACAAACAGCTTGAGAAAATAAAAGTAGGTTTTATGTCTTTCAGTATTTCCTAAGTGAAACATGACAAAAAGAAAGTACAATCATTTTGGTCAAGAAAGTTTTCTTATAAATCCATTCAGCAAATATTTGATGAGCATTTACTACCAGCAAGGCATTATCCTAGACAAGGAGGATGCAGCAGGATCAAAAGGCACAAACTTCTGCCCTCACAGAGTCTGCATTCTGGTGAGTCAGTGAGAACTGAAGAACTGAATTTCGAGTTTGTGGGGGAAGCAGACTCTGACTAGTGTCATTTTTCTTCTGCAGAAGGCAGATCTAGTTCAGGTTTTCTTTGGGGACATGATGAAAGTGAGGCTTTGAGGGTTAATCAGGCAGCACTATGGAAAGTGGGGTGACCTAAAAAGCGGATGTCTTACTCACTATACCAGACACCCATACAACTTAAGGAGAGAGAAAGCTGTTTTGGCTCAGATTTCGGTCTAGAGTCGGTCAGCTTTGAGGTAGCACAGCATGGCAGAGGGGCATGGTGCACTGGAAGAGAGAAGGGTCAGGAGAGGAGCAAGGAGGGGAGACACAGTTTCCAGGTCACCCCTCTTCAGCCCAGGCCTCGCCTCCCAACAGCAAGTCTGCTCTGAGCCCTAGGATCCTATAACCATCCAAAGGTCCTGCCCATAGCTGAGCATGGCGACACACACCTTTAATCCCACCACTCCGGAGGCTGAGGTAGGAGGAGCATTGTGAGTTTGAGGCCAGCTTTGGCTACGATGTGAGTGCAAGGCTGGCCTGAACTACACAGTGCGACCCTGCCTCAAAAAACTAGGGCCGGGAGTTTGGCTCATTGGCTTAAGCACCTGCCTGGTAGGCTTGAGGCTGTGAGTTCAATCCCTGGTGCCACAAAAAAAAAAGATCCTGCCTGTGATGCCAAGAGGTTTAAGGGGGCCATCTGGATATAAACCATAATGGTGGAAGAAGGAACATCCAGAAAGCAGTTCATATTGATATCCAATGGATAGAAAAGCAACCTTGAACCGGAGTAGCCAGGGTGATTATAAAGACTGGACAGCGTGGGAAAGATTCCCACGGCAGGAAAGAACAAGGGAGTAATTCCCGATGGTGCAACTGGGAGACCAAGGGAAAAGAGAAAGCCAAAGCCCCTGGATATTGCAGCCTCCTTGCTGGTAAGGACAGGTGGTTTCACTTAGCATTTTAGCCCAGCGTGGGCTCTGGCTTCAAAGAACTCAAGCTTCAAAGTCTAGTCTGACATTTAACAGCTGTGAAACTTCTGGCAAGTTCTTTAACTTCTCTGAGCTCCAATGACCCCATCTGTAACAATGAAAACTAATTCCTAACTGCAGGATAAATGAGATAATAAGTATAATGCACAGAAGACAGGCTGGGCAATCAGTAGCTTTTTGCTGTGGTCATGATGGATATATGAAGATGAACTGGCATGCATTTGAAGGAACTGTAGGACATCCAGAGAGCAGTGAGTTACAAAGATGGGGGGTGCCGTAGAGGAGCCCCTAAATCAATGACTAGCAATGGTGTCATAGTGTAGGCCCTCCGCCGCTGCAGGGAGATGCTGGGAGGGCGATCAGAAAGATGAAGCCTTGCGGGGGGGGGGGTCCTCTGTATCTGAATGGAAACAGGGTCCTGCCTGCCTGGTTTTGGCTTGGAGCAGACTCTGCTGTTCAGCTCACACAGTGATCTATCCACCTACATGGGGTCACAAGCATCTCTTTTTACTGTCACCATCCTACGGAGTTTACTGTGGCCCCCTTTAGTAATGCTGACCAAGCTCCCTGGGGGTGGGACTTAATGTCAATGAGGCACAGCACCCAGCAGTTAAGATCTGGGTTCAGTTTGTGCCACCACTACTTACTACCTGCGTGATTTGGGGAAAGTCCCTTATCATTTTGAGCTTCTTTCTCTTCTTCATTTGCAAGTCAGACGAATGACCTCAGGCTCAGACCAAACAACAGGGAAATGAAGCCGATCTGCAGAAGGAATCTTGCGGCAAGCAGAGGTCTGTCTTTGTGACTGCCCTGTTCTCACAGTAACAAATGGAGCAGCGAGGAGGAGCTGGACACTCAGCCCCTTGGAGTATGTCAAGGGCATCTTGAGCCACAGTCTCTCCTGACCCTTGGACTCCACTACCCAGATCTTCTATGAAATTTAAGCCTTCTTTTGTTTCTCAGGTGTAGTCCTGTTGAGTCATTCTGCACTCTAGAGAAAGCAGCATAATCCCAGACTGAGCACCACCTCTTCTCTTTTGATGTTAATTTTAGTATTACCTGGGTGGATTATGATTTCTGGTCCCAATCAGCCCGTCTTGGAGTAGAATGGAGGCGGCCCAGGGACTTGCTTCTGGAAGGGTTCAATATCCGGCATGGGAAGAGCTTTGCCATTTCTCAGCGAACACATTCTGGCAGCAAAGACTGCTGCGGGGTTTCTTCCCAATAATTTCCTTCTGTATGTGGATCCGACAGACTGGCTCTCAAAAATCGCTGGCACATAGATGGCATTTGCCAGCTAGTAGGTGGGCAGAATTTGATATTATCAGAAGAAAGCGTGATGCAAATTGTTCTATGTTTAAGTTGGGAGAGCTTGACTTTGCTTTTTTATTCGTAGTCAATCCCTGTAAAACACTCACTCATCCCACTGAGCAACGACCTGCCTTTTTATTAACATTCACTTCTCATTTACCCTGCCTCCCAAGCAGGCAGGCGTTTTCTTGTTTTTCTTTTCTTTTCCTTTAATGTAAGATCTGGCCTGTCTGAGGAGACACCCAAATGCCAGAGCAGCGGAGCGCATAATCGGCATTTACTGTGGGCTCTGCTACATTTTCCAGCCAGAAGGACGGGGGAGCCGAGAGGGTGGGGATCTTTGTGCATGGGCTTTGTGAGGAGGGGCTGCCAAGTATTGCTATTCCAGCCCCTCAACCTGCGCCAGACTGTTAATGTCTTAATGCTTATTCAAGTGTCAGGGAGTGCTGGCAGATGTCAGAGAGAATGGGAGGCTGTCAATAAGGAAATTACTTACATTCACGGGGTGACTGCGGCAGTCTGTCAGGTAGCATTTGAGAGGGTGTCAAGCCGGAAAGAGGGAAACGGGGAGAAGAAAAGAGGGTGACCGCAAACAGCATGGGAGGAGGGCCCTTTATATTAAAAAAAATCATTTAGAGATATTTTATTTTCCTTTTATTTCCAGAGCTGAACTCCAGATACAGCAGTGATAGGTCAAGGAACAAACAAGAAGGTGCTGCCTATCTCTAGAGACCTTAAACACAAGAGCAGGTTGACAAGAATTACCGAGAAGGCAGCAGGAATCTCCCCTAGTCCTCCAGAAACACATAAAATATGTTTACATATTTTATTCAGCAACTATGTAAAATACCTACTATGTGCTAGATGTGGTAAACGGTTTCCTAAATGTACACAGGGATCACATTTTAAAACATATTCTTTGCCCTACATGGTGATGCACGCCTGTAATCCCAGCACTCAGGAGGCTGAGGCAGGAGGATTGCCGTGAGATGGAGGCCAACCTGGGCTACAAAGTAAGTTCAAGGCCGTCCTGAATTACATAGCAAGACTCTGTCAAAAAAACAAAAATGAAAACAAAAACAAACAAACAAACAAAACATATTCTTTAAATTCCAGGGAGAAAAGGCACACTCTCCGCGCAGGTTTAGGATTTTAGGCTCTCCACTGAAGGAGAATGTGACCTGTGTAACATTCCAGCCTCTGTCTGCCTCCTTTGCTCGCATGTGGACCCACTTGAAGAATAAGCTTCAGGGGAAGGGGGTTGGGAGACGCTTTGCCTTCCAAAGCCCCCATAGTTGCAGATTCACCACAGCGACCCTGTTTCTTGCCTGTAGAATTCTGTCCCAGTCCCATTTCCTTACTGATCTATACGATCCCTACCCATCCCTCCAGCATGTGTAGTCTGTGTACCCGGGCCAAAAGGGGGTGGACGTACTGTTGTCATTAATCAGTAATCACCTGCAATGGTCCAATTACCAGGAAAAAACCCATGCCAGTCCTTGCAAAATTTGCCTCTTCGATGAGAGGTCAGGCCCCTCAGAATCAGCCCAGAAACAGAAGACTGCTCCAATGTTATCCCCAGTGATGAGAAAAACACCACTGAATTTAGAGGGACTGTGACAGTCCCACTCATAGGTAACCATGACTTCTAAGGGCTGTCTACATTTAATGTCCCACATCTCCTATTCTACCACACCACGGATCTCTTTCATGTCGTAGAATTTCTCCCAGAAGGAATGAAAGAGGGGAAGTGAGGCACATTTGTTAGCTAGTTTTAGACTGGTCCAGGAAGAGCAAATCCTTTACTGATGGAAACTCCAGAATTAAAGATGGCCAAAGGTGTAAGAAGGCCGGCATCAAAGACAGATTCCCTGAATCATCTGAACCCCTGCAAGATGCTGCTGCAATGATGGGTCTCTATGGGGACAGAAGCTGCCGGGTTAGCTGGCTGGTCAGCATAAAGTGGTAACTTCAGACAAATTTCAGAGCCCCATTCCCTGAGACTCTTCCCTCCTGCACCTCGGTCTTCCCTTGGAAGAGATGTGGAGTTGGGCTTCTGGGTTGGAATGTGCTCCCCTGCTGGCCTGGCTGTGTATTCCACAACTTCCAGGGGTCTGACCTCAATCAGTTTCCCACCAGCCAGGGCCAAGGATGCTGGGCTTTTGAAGTGCCCCGCAGACCTCTGACATGCTCTCCCCAGGAGGGGACGAGTACACCTCTGCCTGAAGAATGCCGCAGCATAAGCCATCCCACAGGGGTTCTTCCTGAGACACCATCACTCAGGAAGGAGTAAGGATGTGCAGGTTTCTTAGAAGAGTCTATTCCCTAGGCTTTCTGTCTTTTTCTCCCTAAGTGGAAGTAGAGAGCAACCAGGCTGTCTCTCTGGGATCCACATGTTAGCTTTGAAGTATCTTTCATCCCGGTAGCTGCAGGTTCCCCACTTCCTTTCCCACAGTCCTGGAGCATAGGTACAGTCGACCTGACCCTTTCTCCTGCCTGCTGCAAGTGCAAGCTCTGGGGGAAAAGTACAAATCAGCCAACCTAGGACTTAGGTTGAAAAGAGTACCTGAAAACACAGAAAAACAGGTAGACAATCAGCATCGTGACAAAATCCTGGGAATGGCAGCAAAATCTTAACAAAGCTTTACATTTCCTACATGAATTTATTTTCCAGCTTGTTTACTTACAATATACTGTCCATTTTACTAAGTGACTATCTTCAAAAAATTAAAGTCCATTGGAGTCACTTTTTTTTAAAACAAGTAAAATCTATAGTATTTTCGAAACATTTTCCCCCTGTTCTTAATATTGTGATTGCTGTTGTTCTGCATATGTTTCTTTTATCTTGTTCTCTAACAGGACACTTGTCAAGGGGCAATGGGAAATACAATAACAAAGCCACTGACTATCATTTCTTCAGTATTTACTGATTGCTGGAATAACATCTGCATTCATGATCTCACTACGATAATTTTAGGACAATCTATTATCTCTACTTTGTAGGTGGAGACTGAAGTTTAGGAATTTTAAACAATTTAGTATCCTATATTAGTAATCCCAGTTTAAAGGATTCACTACTGTTAACTATAACATACAACTTTTTAAATGCTTTTTTTTTTTTTTTTTTGGTACTGTGGATCATATTCCCAACCTTGCGCTTACCAGGCAGGCGCTTATGCCACTGAGCTAAATCCCCAGCCCGAAATGCTCTTGTAATATATATTTTTTTTTGCTCTTGTAATATAATAACACACTTTATTTTTCCTTCATGGTACTTAAGAGAGTTTGTAATTGTACATTTACTTATGTGATTATTTAAAGATATATCTCTCACGGACCCTTGGTAAGAGAATAGCGGAAATCATATGTGTTTTTGCTACTTTTAAGGCAGAGTAAGATTATAAAAGAAAATGGATGATTAATAAAGTGATGTAATTAATCACTAAATGAACTTCTATCTATCTAACTCCAGAATGTGAGACTTTTCCTTCAGGAAGCAAAATTACTTTTTAAATTAAGTCATCGGTGAGGAGATATGCAAAGTGCTATGTAATATGCAGAACAACCTAGTGCTATCTCAGCTACCAAAGTTCAAATCCTACCTCCACCACTTATTAACTGTTTGATTTTAGACATGTTACTAAACCTCTCTGTGTCTCAGTTTCTTCATTTGTAGGATGGAGTTAATAATAGCCAAGCCGGGCGTGGTGGCACACACCTTTAATCCCAGCACCCAGGAGGCTGAGGTAGGAGGAGCATTGTGAGTTCGAGGCCGGCTTGGGCTACCATGCGAGCACAGGGCTGACCTGAGCTACATAGTGCGACCCTGTCTCAAACACTAGGGCTGGGAGTTGGCTCAGCGGCTTAAGCGCCTGTCTGGCAGGCGTGAGGTTGTGAGTTCAATCCCCAGTGCCACCAAAGAAAAAAAAAAAAGGAACTCATCTTGAGGGTTTAGCGAACATGCAGTCTCTCAGAACAGTGCATGGTGCTTAAAAAGTTCTGTGGATGTGTCGGACATTATCATTATTTAGAAACCTTTTTATAATATAGAAAGTATCCCAAGGTAATGTTATTCGAAGACTACTAAGTGAAAGTGTTTACTGACTCAAAGCCCTTCTCCTTGTCCTTGATAGGATCCTGAAGGTGTTAATCCTAAAGAAGAAGTTAGGTCTTTTCATTCTCAAAGAGTAAACACTCAAAGGAAGTCTGTCTTGAGATTTGGATCAATCTTTCACCCTAAAAGTTCAGAAGTGAAATAATGTAGCAGAGATAAGTTATTTTTAAAATTTTGAACATGCATTACAAATACTCCCCTGAGAAATCTCCAATACTCTCCCATTGGGCCACATCCTCTGCACTCTTCATCAGTAATCCTGGAATGGGGCAGAGTGGTCACAGCCGGAAACAGAATCGCACAGTCCCTTTGTTCATCAGGACACTGGTACCTGTTAGCTGCCTGTCGTCTTGTTTCTTCAAGAAGAATATAAGGGCTGGGTGTTTGACTCAATGGCTTAAGCTCCTGCCTGGCAGGTGAGAGGTTGTGAGTTCAATCCCTGTACCAAAAAAAAAAAAAAGAAAAAAAGAAAAGAAAGACGACATGAATTAGACCATTGTGAGGTTAAATGAGTTGAAGCAGATCAGAAATGCTCCCACAAATTGTTTACAGCATCCATCCCCTGCCATATCCCTTTCCACAGCCATCCCAGCCAGGACCTGACCACCGTTCTGTCCTCGCTAGCCACTTCTTCAGTGCCTCTCAGCCTGCCTAGGACCAGGGTCCTCACTCAGGTGCCCCTTCTCCTTCACTTCTTCCATGAGCTCTCAAGGTTTGGGTAATAGAAGTAAGGCAGTATAAAAATGAGGCATTTGGTCAAAGAATCTGGGTGGGAATTTGCCTTCATTTCTGCTCCTGACTGGATACGTGCTTTACAGTAAGTTACTTAAACTATCTTCATTTTATTCTACTCAGCTCTGAAAATGACTCATTCTCTAAGAAGCATATTCTGGAACTGCCCTAGCTGTTTACATCTGTGTTGTAATAGCAGTAACATTAGTACTGTTTTCAATACACGCTTTCCAGAATCTTTCACATTTATAATATATTCGGACACCTTACCAACATTTTGAGATGGGCCTGGATATAGTTCAGTGGTAGAGTGCTAACCTAGTGTACATGAGGCCTTGAGTTCAATCTCCAGTACCAAAAAATAAATAAAGTTGTGAAGCGTTCATAGGCATAATCACTGTGTTTCTAGATAAAAATTGACTGAAGTCAGGGAGAAGATATATGACTTGGCAAGGTCCCAGAGACCCCAGAACACTGTATATTTTGCTGTGATTTGTCAGACATTTATGGTGGGCTGGTATGCATTGCACTGGTCAAAGTGCAAAGATATGCAATCGTTCCATTTTTTTTCTGTCATAGAATGCACACACAAAGGTAAACGGTAACCTAAAGCAGTACGTGCTGAGAGACAAATCAGCAAACCGTAATGTTGGTGCTTCATCTTGTTGATTGGTGTCTGAAGAATCCCTTCTTATTCTTCTTGGATGGAACTGCCCTTTCCTTTTGTGAGGTATCCATCCCCATCTCTTGTGGGGTTCATGGAGAGCTCCATGAGAGAAAGTGATTAATTTTACTTTGATCCCATTACTTCAGTATTTCATAAGCTCCAGCTTGAAGTAGATGTCTTTCATCAATGCTCTGTTTAGAATTTAAATCGTATTTGCTTAAATGGAGCCTAAAACTCTGAAATTTGGTGGAACAACAAAAGTCAGAAATGGAATTAATCATGAAGAGTTTTCTTCAGAATTTGGTCTCTGAGTCTGTGCTTTAGGACTGGGTATAAGGGAAGTATGCAGGGTTTCAGTTTCATTTTTAGTGAAACTGAAAAGTAATAGAATTGATTCTGAAACTCTACAGGAAGAATAAGGGCTACAAGAATGTCTGGAATACTCTCTATTATATATTTTGCAAACACTCTTGATAAAGATTTTAAGAAATATTTAAACATTTGAAATCTATGAAGTGTTGATATAGACCAAATAGGATAAAATATGAAAAGATGTCTTGTGAAAACTGTCTCTCCTTGCCAATGCTTTCCTCCCTAACCACTCACCACTTCCTTGTTTGTCTGGTTCAAGTGTTTTTTTTTGTTTTGTTTTGTTTTGTTTTTTTTTTTAATGTCTAAAATAATTCAGTAAGAATACTTTTTTTCCTTTTCTGTATATTGTGGAATAAGCATATGGAAAAATGTTTTGTGCTTAGTTTCCTTATTATTTTTCTATGACAACTGAAGTGTTTAATTCTGTGGCTGTATCAAAGCTTATTTATTCAGGTCTCTAACAATGATTATTTGATATATCTAACCTTTTGCCATGAGGGAATGAGAAGTTTTAGCTGTGTTATTTTACATAGTGGGTGGAATCTATCTGTAGCTGGTATTGCTTAATCAAAAGGTGTGTGCCTTTGTAATCCTTCCCAATAGAATAGATTCTCACCAATTCAAGAAAAAGATATAGCCATATAGTTTTGTCTTACAGTTTTACTATTACGAGTGACAGTGAGCATTTTTCATCTATACACAGCCATGTCAGATACAAACTGTGTTCATATCCTTCACTAATTTACTGTAGGGTTTTTCTGAGTTCCACTTAATAGCAGTTCAGTAAACAAATATATATTCACTGTTTCTTTCACTTACTGTGGTGTAAACTTCCTTTTTAGGGGGACATGGTCCTTATCTTTTATTTAAAATTACTGGTAGTTAGTTGGAACAAGTGCGAATGAATCATGCCCATTTTAATTATGTTTTTTGTTTTTTAGGGAGAGGGTTGAGATGGGGGCTCACTATGTAGTTCAAACTGGCCTTGAATTTGTGGCAACCCATCTGTCTCAGGTTCCCTCATGTGCCACCCCACTTAGCTTATGATGTTTTAAAGATTCAGCCCAAATAGAATTTGAACAAATAGAAGGATAACTGTTCCCAAAGTCTTTCCCGCTCTACAACACTCCTCCAGGTGTGAAATTTGCTCAAAATGTTTGAAAGAAACAACAGTTACAACTGAGACTAACTCCCAGCTTTTCTTCCTCCTGAAGTAACTATGGAATCATTTCACCTTTTCTTTTCTTTCCTCCCCTCCCCTCCCCTCCCCTCCCCTCCCTTCCACTTCCCTATCCTTCCCTTCCCTTCCACTTCCCTATCCTTCCCTTCCCTTCCCTTCCCTTCCCTTCCCTTCCCTTCCCTTCCCTTCCCTTCCCTTCCCTTCCCTTCCCTTCCCTTTCCTTTCCTTTCCATTCCTTTCCTTTCCTTGTGATAAGAACTGGAAGAACTGGTAATGTGTAAAGAAGGAAAAAGACAGAGAGACAGAGAGAGAGAGAGTGAGCTTGCAACTGAATTGATCTACTGCTACAGTTGTTCACTTTTTTCCCTTTCCTGGAAGTTTGAAAATAACTCTCTTCCTATCAATAGGTAGCTTTCAGAAATTTGGAAAATAGTAACCCTTTTGGATTTTTCTCAGTAAGCTATAAAATTAACCTATTGGTTTTATAGTACACTGAGCCCCAAAATGAGAAGAGGCTGAGGGCATCCATAAGCTGAATATTAATTATCAGTTAATTAACTCAGCATGTAAGCAATCATTGCTTAGCACTCAGGATGTGTAATAATAAACAAGAGATGTGTACTTTGCCTTCTCAGACCTTGTAGCCTAAATCACTCTTTCTTTACCACACTTACACCTGGAATGAATTGCAAAGGGAGCTTTACAAAAATAATTATACTTTTACTCAAATTGAGACTCACTACCTGTGTAACTCAGGAATAGATCTTTTTAAAAAATGCTCCAGTGAAAGCCAGAGTTGAAATCACTCAAGTAACCAGACTCCAGAGATAGCTAGAGAACCATAATTTTATTTTTATTTTATTTTATTTTTTTTGGTTTGTCTTTTTGAGGCAGGGTCTTACTATGCAGTTCAGGCTGGCGTTGAGCTCACTTTGTAGCCCAAGCTGGTCTCGAACTCACAATGATTCTCCTACCTCAGGTTCCTGAGTGGGATTACAGGCACATGCCACTACACCCGGCTAACCATAAAATATTCTGAAGAGGACGTGATCATGGAAATTTTGAGATGAACTACATAACACTGACTTTGAAGCATGCTTGCCACAGTATTTAACTGAAAAGTGATAAAACCTTAAGACTTGCATTCCAGTTGATGTGAATCTAAAGGATATAGGAACATGTTAAATGGCACTTCAAGGAAAGCTATGAGACAAAATCAGAAAGTGGTTCTTTCACTAAGACGGATTCCTTCAAAAAATGCAAGGTCAAGAAAAGTAGAAAATGTTGGAAGTAGGATAAGGAATTATACAGATCATGAGAGAATAAAGAAACACCAGCTAAAGAATTCAAATAAAGCATACAAATTTTGATGGCATCCTGATTTATTTATTTATTTGTTTGTTTATTTATTTATTTTTGGCTCCAGGGATCGAACTCACAACCTCGCAGGTGCCAGTCAGGCATTTAAGCCACTGAGCCAAACTCCTGGCCCTAGTTTTTGAGGCAGGGTCGTAGGCTGGCATCCTGATTTAAAATAACCTTAGGTACAAGTTTTAGGGACATTTAGGAAATTTAAATGTATAGCAGAGCTGGGCATGGTGGCGCACGCCTTTAATTCCAGCACTCGGGAGGCTGAGGTAGGAGGAGCGGTGTGAGTTTGAGGCCGGCTTGGGCTACAACGCGAGCACAAGGCCGACCTGAGCTACGTAGTGCGAACCTGTCTCAAAAAACTAGGGCTGGGAGTTTGGCTCAGGGGCTTAAGCGCCTGTCTGGCAGGCTCGAGGTTGTGAGTTCAATCCCCGGTGCCACAAAATAAGTAAATAAATAAATAAATAAGTAAATAAATAAATGTATAGCAGAAATTAGATGATATTAGAGAATATTGTTGATCCTTCTTAAGTGATATTGATATTATTATCTATATACAAGAATGACCTTTTCTGTTTGTTTTGCTTTTGATTCCTTTTTTCTTTTTCTTTTTTCTTTTCTTTTTTCTTTTTTTTCTTTTTTTTGAGACAGAGTCTCTTTGTGTAGTCCAGACTGGCCTTGAACTCACTATGCAAACCAGGCTGGCCCTGAGCTTGTGGTGATCCTCCTGCCTCAACCTCCTGAGGGCTGGGATTACAGGTGTGTGGCACCATGCCTTGCCTCTTGTTTTGTTTTTTTTGAGAGGATGTCTTGCTATATAGTTTAGGCTGACCTTGAACTCTCTTCAGTCCTCCCTCAGCCTTCCAGGTGCTGGGATTATAGACATGTGCTGCCACACCTGGTTTAAGAACATCTTTATTTTTAGGAGGTGGACATTAAGTCATTTTTAAGGATGCCTAACATTTTCAAAGGGCTTTTCAACAACCAAATGAAATCACACACAGAGATAAACAAATGTAGTCACACTTTTGAAAGAAGTCTGGAAGAGCTGAGGTGTGAAGCATGGGGGGCTGAATAATGACAATAATTATACTTAAGTAACTACCATTTATTGAATGAGTTCTGGATATTGTAATAATGACTTTATACGCATGATTTCATTTCATTTTTAAAACCAGTGTTTTTTCAACCTTATAAATGAGAAAGCTGAAGCTCAACATGATTAAATAATTTGTTCCTGTTCACATGGAATCAGGATATGAACCCAGTCCTTCCTCTTTCTGGTGCAGGTGACACTGACCATTACGGCACTGCCCGCCCACCGCACACTGCTACGTCACCACTTCCGGGGGAAGTGGAAAAGACGGGGCTGTGGTTTGTGTTAGGAACAGCACCTCCTACAATGTAAATCCATCTAACTGGTTTTTGGGTTTGTTGAGACAGGGTCTCACCGTGTAACTCAGGCTGGCCTTAAACTCTTGGCAATCTTTCAGCCTCAGCCTCCCAGGCAGTGGCATCTCAGGCCTGCACCACCACCCTGACTTATCTAATGGTTTTTGTGTCTCTGTCATAAACTGTGCTTGTGGCACAAAACGCAGTCCGGCCCAGGTGGATCTGTGTCTTGCCTTTGTTGTTTATTAGATGGTTTTTTTTTTGGTACCAGGGATCAAACTCACAACTTTGCGCCTGCCAGGCAGCCACTTAAACCACTGAGCTAAATCCCCAGTCCTATTTTTTGAGACAGGGTCTCACTATGCAGTTCAGTTTGGCCTTGAATTCACTTTGTAGCCCAGGTTGGTCTCGAACTCACAATGATCCTTCTGCCTCAGCCTCCCGAGTACTAGTGCTGGGATTAAAGGCATGCGCTGCCATGCCTGGCTTAGATATTTGTTCTTAAGCAATATTTTAGAAATTCCCTCAGCTTCAGTTTCCGTTTTTATAAAGCAGAGATAATACTAAGTGTTGGATGTGACTGTTATGCAGATTAAACAGATATTAGGGTCACCACTTAATACAACCTCTGCCATTTAATAAATGTTCAATATATATTAGTCATCTACCTCCACCTTTCCTTAAATTAATTTGGAAGACCATAAAAGATTCCTGGTTATACAGAAAAAACTGTCCTGTTTAAGGTACTTTTCAGTGTTGAGTCTCTCAGTCACATCCATCAGCTATCAAATCAGTGTTAGGGACAGTGGTTTGAATCCCTACAACCTCCAACAAAACTCAATTATCATTCAAAAACACAAGTTTACTAGTGTTAAAACAATATGATTGTCATTTGGATTCATTTGTTCTTTTGTTTTGTTTGAGACAGGGTCTCACTGTGTAGTTCAGGTGTCACTGTGTAGTTCAGACAGGGTCTCACTGTGTAGTTTCAACTCAAGGTGATCGTCCTGCCTCAGCCTCCTGAGTGCTGGGATGGATTTATTTGTTAAAACTTTGTCAGATATTAAAACATTCCCTCTAGGAATTTAAAATTAAGATATTGTCAATAGGTTACTAAAAGACAGGCAGGCCAGGCATGGTGGCATATGCGTATAGCCTCAGCACTCAGGAGGCTGAAGCAGAACCATTACTGGAAACGCAAGACCAGCCTGGGCTTCATATTAAGACCCTGTCTCAAAAAGCACACACAAAACAAAAATAGGAACTAAAGTAAAGATTAAAACAAGTAAAACATAAAAGCCAGACAGAAACAGCTATTGTTAATCTATTTTGGAACTATGAAAGTTCACTCCAGGTAAGTGGAATAGTATGAGAAAATTCGTTGGGTTGGGAAGATGTAGCCCCTCCTCCCAAGCTAGATAATTCACTCACTCGAGTGGATCATTGTGTATGTGAAGTGTTACTAAGAGACAAACTTGTTAAGACTGGCTGAGAATCTTGACTGTGCAACTATAGTAAACCACTGTTGGTTTTGGATCAAATGAGCACTTCCAGTTGCAGACACACCACTGATCAGAGGCAGTCTGATCTTGAGGCGTTGTCTGCGTGTCTCTGTGTAGAGGGGGTGGCTGTTGAGTGGGCAGTTGTTTCTCTAATCTCAACTGTAGAGGGGCCAGAAAAGGCAAAGAAAGGGAAAAAGAATTCGGGGTTGGGGGCACAAAGTAAAGCCTGTGACCACCTACTGGATGTGGGCAACCAGCTCGGGGACCAGCCACGGAGAGGTGCTGATCGAAGTGAGAACGTCGTTGAGGGGCTAGTCTCCAGGAGGCGAGGAATCGCCTGATGGAAATAGTGAGGTCCTTGGACCTCATCGCTGAGCCTTTCAAATGTCAGTCACCCCACAAACCATTTTGGGCGGCATAAGCCCATCCCAATGCATAAAGACAGGGGCCCCTGTTAGTAGGGGAAAGATAAGGTAAAAACCTCACTGAGCTTTATCAAAAAGTAATAGGCAGCTTCAGCCTCTGCAGCTAGATTCGAATTAAAAAGACAAAGCCAAAGAGGGAGAAAATAATCAGGTCCAGAAGGGCCCAATTAGCATGATTAACATAAAAATCACCTACTTCCTCTTTACTTAATCCTTAAACGGCCCTTCCATAGGCTCCTCACCCAGCCACCACCAAAGGACTGGAAAGGTCATAGGCCCAAAAGAAATTCAAGGAGAGGAGCAAAGACAGCCAGGGAACCAATCAGATTCCAAGAGCCTACCTACATAGAGAAAACAAAAACTCAGTAAAAAGAGCCCGGGGCCAAAGCCCACAAATAATTCACTTTAAATACTTGCTACTCCTCCGGAGTTGCTACCTGTCATCTCTCTTCCCCTTTCCCCACCTTCGAATAAATATCTTCTTTTACTTTATTTATTTATTTATTTGTTTATTTTTGGTATTGGGGATCAAACTCACAGCCTCGTGAGCCCAGGCAGGCGCTTATGCCACTGAGCTAAATCTCCAGCCCTATTTTTTGAGACAGGGTCTCACTGTGCAGTTCAGGCTGGCCTTGAACTCACTTTGTAACCCAGACTAGTCTCGAACTCACAATGATCCTCCTGCCTCAGCCTCCCGAGTGCTGGGATTACAGGAGTGTGCCACCATGCCCAGTTTCTCTTACTTTAAACGTGGCTTCTTTAACTCTTTACTGATGCTGGGTTTAAGATAACCAGGAACTGTGTTTTGCAGTATATCAGGAACTTGCTGTCCACCCCTGGATGTTATACTAACACTGCAGGCTTAAAAGTGCGACATATCTGAGGCTGACAGAGGAGGATTACAAATTCAAGGCTAGTGGCAACTTAGTGAAATCGGTCTCAAAATGAAAAATACTAAGGACTGGGAGTGTAGCTCAATTGTAGAATGCCCCTGGATTTGATTCTCCTGTACCACAAAAACAAAACTACAAGATAAAACAACTGTGAGATATAGCTTATCTTAACTTACACAGCCTCTGACATCTTATGAGCCCACACATGGGCTCAGAGCAAAAGACAAGGCTCACAAAGTCTATCCTGGAGCGAGTGGGCACTAACTGGCCCAGAATAACTCCACTCTGAGCCTGTGCAATCCATAATTCCATCTCCTTTATGTACAGGCTGGCTGAGAACAGGGGAATAATTCAGGGAAAATGAATTTCTGGGCAATTACATAATAGACCAAAAGTAGTCATATTTTCACTTATTCAAAAGGTATTGATTGAGTCCCTAATATATACCAAGTATTGTCATGCTCAGTAGGATTTTAGACAAGGCCTGCGACAGTCGAAGAGGGCTAAGAATAGTCCAGGTTCTTGTGAACGACAAGAAAGAATCACCAAGCACACACGTCAATATGTCGTAAGTAGTTACATTTATTGAAGATCATGAGGTGGTAGGTAGCAGGGAAAACGAGACGGGCAAAGGGGAGGAAGGCTTAGGAGGAAAAAGGGTTCAGGCTTCTGGTATTTATATGGTCAGACACCACTCATCCAAGGTGCCTTCCACTGTCTCCCTGAAGCCAGCAATCTGCGCAGCCTCCTGAGTTTAAACCTGGGTAATCATGAAGGTGGTTCCCCTTTACAGTTGAACAAAGGGGAGAAGCTCAGCTCCTTTGTTTCTAACTGTCGTGGGCCTCTGTTAGTGTGTCTTTTTTATTCTAATTATTCTGTTAAGATTTTTATTCTTTTAATCTTCTTGAAATGTCTCTTCATTCTTTTTATTTTTTGGTATCAGGAATCAAATTCAGGACCTTGAGCTTGCCAGGCAGGCGCTGTGCCACTGAACTGTATCCCCAGGACCCTGTCTCTTCATTCTTAAAGATGAAATAGAGTGAACCTATCCTGACAATATTCATTCCTGATTCCTTCTCAAGCTTTGAGTCTTATTTTAAGAGTAGCCCACCCTGAAACTCCAGCACTGTGGGAGGCTGAGGTCAGTCTAGGCAACTTAATGTTTTAGCAAGACTCCGTCTCAAATAAAATTTAAAAAGTAATAGGAATATAGCTGAGTGTGAATCACTGGACGCAATCCCCAGAACCAGGGGTAGAGAAAGAAGAAGAGGGCAGGGGAGGAGAGCAAAGAGGTGGGGAGGGACAAGAAGGGGAGGGGAGGGGAGGAGAGAGAAAAGCTTTCCTGGACTGTCTCTGAGTCCATCCCCAACCGACCATGGTTCTCTATCCCATTAGTGAGGGTCACTGTAAACACTGGTTGATATTTATTCCTCTGCACAATCTCGGACTTGCTCTTCTGCTGGTAGCCTCCTGAAAGTAGGAACCTTCTTTTGTTCTCCCTGGATTCTCAAAACCTTTCCCAGATTTTTAGTAAACATCTGCACCCAGGTGATCCACCATCTCAGTTTTTGTACAACTAAGGGTTTGCCCAAGACCTAAAGTACTCAGTACTGAAAGGAAGCCAGGCCTGCCTGGGCAATGAGGGCAGTTGGTTGGCACCTACAGCGTGCATATCTGCTGGCTAAGATATTAGTCCCAGAGGTAAACTCACGGCACTGAGATTGACCTTCACAGCTGTTTAGATGAGACCTGACCTGGAAGAATTTGTATGTGGCCCAGGGCTGTAGTGTAGGCCTGAGCCTTAGTAAAAAGTGAGAGTAAGTTGCTGAGGAACCTTTCAAGCATTATAAGGATCAACAAAATAATGTACACTGAGCTCCAGGGAAAAGATGACCCTGTTCTCTGACCTCACTGGTCCTGAGGGGGCAGGTCTTTCATTCCAGGCCTCCTCAAGTCTCTTGGCTACTGAGGTATCCAGAAGGAACCAGCCTCAAAACTAACACCTGAGGCCGGGTGTGGTGGCGCACACCTTTAATCCCAGCACTTGGGAGGCTGAGGTAGGAGGAGCGCTGTGAGTTCAAAGCCGGCTTGGGCTACAACACGAGCACAAGACTGGCCTGAGCTACTTAGTGTGACCCTGCCTCAAAAAACCAGTGCCGGGAGTTTGGCTCAGTGGCTTAAGCTAGGGCCTGGAGTTTGACTCAATGGTTTAAGCGCCTGTTTGGCAGGTGCAAAGTTGTGAGTTCAATCCCTGGTGCTGCAAAAAACAAACAAAACAAAACAAAACAAAAAAACTAACACCTGAAAACAATTGAACTGTGAAGTAGCACTTAACAGCTAAAGAACACCTTCCCTAACCTCGCCTCATCCTTGCCCTCTAACAGTTGAGAACGTTAAGAATCTGAGGGGTGAATTTCTCTAGCAGTCTCACCAGTTTGTAGGATGGTCTTTATTTTGTTCCTGCATGGAGGCCAGCCTCTTTGAAATGTTGCTAAAGGCTCACGGTGAGACAATGAACCCCTTCCATTATTTGCTCTCCCAGATTGTCGCGTTTTGCATTTCCTCCCTTACTCCCAGTGCTCCGGAACAAGTTCTGCTGGTCTTTTTGCAAATCACTTATTTCAATATGCATCTCGTTGCTCTCTAAAAAAGTTGCTTTCTTAACAAATTCAAAGGCTCCCTTTTCCTTGAGGCATGGATTGATTACTCCTAGATGGTGACTTGAAAATTTTTTACCACAGTGTTGATCTCTTAAAAGAGAAGGGGCCCAGTTTGAGGAGGAAGAGGAGACGAGAAGAGAAACTAAAAAATTCCTGAAAAAGTCACAAAACCTTAAGAGGGACCTTGATTTGATTATTTACTGAGAAGTTTCTTAAGTTCGTGTCACTATAATTAGCTTTAAAGAGTTTGTCTTGACAGTATATGTCTTTTTGTCTCACCGGTAGAAAAACTCGTGTCCATTTTTATTGTGTTATTTATTCTGAATCTGAAGGTGACTATGTCTACCATTAGCTTTAGTGCAAAAGCAGAGACAAGAGTAACTAAAACTGCATCTATTTAGAGATGTTTTCAAAACAGAATGTCCTAGTTCAGCTATTTTGGGGAAAAATACAGCTTGTTAGTTTTTTGGAAGTTAAAAAATTTAAGTTCATGACTGCCTTGTGTAACAGCTGGTATTTGACTTTTTAACTTAGGAAACCAGGGCATTTAAAAAAAATCGTTGTGAGTTATTTAAACAACAATAACAACAAATAGAACCTAAAACAAATGTTTTATTTATCTGTGGAATTTTGTCTAGACCGAGACATTTTATTTTACCTTGGCTGTGGATTTCTTGCTGCGAGAGGTGTTAAATTCCTGCTTCTGTAGAGAAGGCCTTGGTCTTCCTGAGATTTATTACCTTAAATACTTGGGAGATAATCTCTGAAATCACTGAGGAATAGTCTGAGTCTGAGAATTCATTTTTCTCCCAACTTTTTCCAAACTCCACTTATGTAAGCAGCGACTACGTCCTTCTACCCCATCTCCTTACCCCAACACATCCCCCAAAACATCCTTTCAGTCTAACGACAGATCTGAGGTAAAACAGCCCATTCCACTACTAGAGAGATGCCTCCATGTTGGTCCTCCATTTTCTTACTGTTCTTGACCACTCTTCAGAGGCAGCTAATTGGAAACAATTATGTGGATAATTGTAGATTCTAAAATTATCGCCAGTTAATTCCAGGCCTTGGAAACATTAATCATATGCTAATGATGTTAGGGTGAGAGATTTGACTTTAAAGCAGGTTTCTGTCAAGAATCAGCACTCATTTATATGTTAACTACGTGTCACAGTGCCCGTTAGCATCCTAGAAGGCACACACACAACCACATGGAATAGCAGGAGGGGGCTAATGTGATAAATTTAGGAGTGCATGGCCTTCTTCAATAAACTTACATCGCATATATTGTAATTTTGCACAGCGGAACCCAAGCAAATTACCTGGCCTGTTGGTGGGTGTTTGTATCTTATAAATGTGATTAGTCAGTAATCAGAAGAATTTATCACTATGCATTGCTTTAAAATGTAGGTTTAGAATATGGACATTTAAGGTCACATAGTGTAGCTCCATGAAAATATCCAACTTTGATTACAAAATTCTTTCATTTCCAAAAAATTCATTTTTTTGAGAACTTTACAAACTAAAAACCATAAGCATCTGTGTACCCATCACCCCAAAAAGATACTAATGAAAATGCTGCTGTATCCACTTTGTCTTTCTTGGTGAAAGAAATCAAATATTAAGAAAAAGTCGAAGTCCTTTCTATCTTATTCATAGTCCTACCTCTGTCCCTTTTCAGAGACAGTTATTTTTCCTGATTCTCCAGTGATACACAGTTATGATCAGTTCCACCTTTTTTTTTTTTGGGTGCAGAAAATATATTTAGCACTATGATTCTTCTGTAACAATATCTAAATATGCTGTTTAGAAATCTTGGTTTCATTATTGCAATAATGATTATTCATGTGTGGAATGAACGTTTGGACATTTCATGAGTTTAAACTTCACAAAATCATCCAGAAATCACAATATGTTATGAAAATCATCTAGTATTTTAAAAAGATGTACAATCTTATAAAAATCAGTTATTCTATTAAAGAGGAAATAAATAGTTTCATGATAATTCAGACTAAAGAAGCCTTTTTAATTGACATAATTTCTTGACTATACTTTATGAAGTCTGATTAATAGTCAAGACAATGGTTACTTTAATGATTAAGCGACCATAAATTTTTGCTATCATGAATATTAAAATAATACAGTAAATTGTATTAGCAACATCTAGAGAATTTTGATTAAAGGCATTAGCAATATCTAGAGTATTATCTTTTATTATTTTATTGAGATATTTTATTGAGAATATTTATCATCAGTATTGGAAAACAGATTGTACTTCCATAAAGTCAAAACAGTCCCATAGATTCACCTTTTCAGGAATAATTGGGAAATAAAATCATGTGGTAGAGTTAGTTTGGGGCTCTTTGGTGAAACTTTGCTATTATCTTGGATTTTGGGGGAGTTGTTGTTTTTGTTTTTTTGAAACAGGGTCTTAATACGTAGCCTAGGCTGGCCTTGAACTTGCAGCAATCCTCCTGTCTCAGCTTCCCAAGTGCTGTGATTACAGAGATGTGCCACCATGCCTGGCCTACTCCTATTTTCTTGTTAACCTTGGATGAATCACTTATTCTGGGACTCAGTTTCTTTATCTCAAAAAATGCCTTGGTTGATGGGATAAAGATGTAAAATTAAAAGAGCAAAATTAAAAGAAATGCTCATTAATATTTCTCCCAGCTCTAAATTTTTATGATTCTATTATTATTCATTTTCTCCTTGCTCCCCTTCTCATTCAGTGTTCTAGGACACAGACTGATAATTAGTCAAAATTTGAGGAGATCTTGTAGAAAAAAATCAGGCTTAACAATAAAGGCTGTAAAAATCTCAACTATAAAACTTCATGATAAGGTCAAGTAATTCAGAAGTAACCAGGCAAAATCTGCTAGAGAAATAAGTTAGCAAGTAGAGAACTATATTGTATTTATATTTGCTATATATTTTATAGGATGAAAAGTACTTATCTAAGTAAGGTCATCTTCAACATAGTTGAGTTTCTACTCAAAACAGGGATACAGCTAATATAAATGATGAGCATTTAAGTTTATTGAATATTTCCTTATCAGTGCAGAAAACAAGTTGCTATGCATTATGTGATCAATGACTGTCCCTTGATCTTGTGATCAGGTCAAGTTATATTAATTCTCCATAATCAAGAATTTCCTGAGACCCTGGTTAAAAAAAAAATACAAAGAAAATTACAATAAAAAAAAAGAATTTTCCTGAAAATGTCGCAAAAGATTACTTTTTAAGAATAAATACGCCAGGAGTTTGGCTCAGTGGCTTAAGCGCATGCCTGGCAGATGCGAGGTTGTGAGTTTGATCCCTGGTGCTGCAAAAAAAAAAAAAAAAAAAAAAAAAAAAAAAAAAAAAAAAAAAAAAAAAAAAAAAAGGTAAAATACAAATTGGCAAATGAATGAAATAATAGTGCTTATTAATGAAAATATAGTAAACTTGCCTTTCAACAGTTCTTGCCTAGAAGATGGAGTAATGTTTTACATCTTCTTAGGGGATTTGAAACCCTACTAATTCTGTGAAGGAATTTCTCATGCATTTGTTACATTATTTTGTGCAATTTTAGAGTCTGGGAGTTAAAAAGCAACAGCAACACAAATATCAACATGAGTCTGTGGAAGAAACTTACTGAAATTCGCTCTTCTACTCAAGTCCCTTCTATTGAGGAAGATCTTCCTAGCATGTTTAGGGGGATGCCTGTGTAGAGTATTTTGTGAGCCCAGAAGAGAAAAATACACCAGATGCTCCCCACACACAAGTTAATAAATGTGAAAGAACACTGTACATGCACAGATGTTGGGGGATTAACACTGAGATAACCATTCTCCAGCCAAACTAATCATTGTCTCATCACAGATACCCTAAATGGCGGAGTTCATTTCACAGTTAGCGAGGAATTGGTGGTACTGGGGACTAGATAGGGAGTTGGGATTTTAGATCAATCAATCTCTCTCTCTCTCTCTCTCTGTCTCTCTCTCTGTCTCTCTGTCTCTCTCTCTCTGTATTTGTCTCTGTTGGATGTTAAGGATTGAACCCAGGACCATCTCATTAACCTACATTCCCAGCCTCTCCCCCGCTTTTTTTGAGACAGAGTCTTGCTAAGTCATTATAAGCTTAAATTTGTGATCCTCCAATCCTCTTGTCTCGCCTTCCAGAGTGATAGAATGACAGATATCCACCACCACCCTCAGTTTAGTTATTTACATCTTCATGTTATGGCTTTGGTAATCCGTCTCATCATGTTCCAGGCATGAGTGTGTTCAGAGGTCAATGCCAATCATAAACACACTTTATATTATTTAAATTCCTGCATGGCACCCAGGTAAGTGAAGCTGGCCCATGGACAGACTTCTTTTTACCCAGTCCAGAAGCAGGAAGAGGACATGAAACCAAAGTGTTCCAATTCACCTCTTTTCCCCTGTTACTCTAGGCCTTCTGATAAGGCGGAAAGGGAAGTCATGCAAAGATCAACACATGGCAATGGGAAAACAAGGGGTTCTCTCTATGGTCAGGTACTGAACTGGTCTAATTGGCTTGGGCCCTTGGCATAGTAACTCATCTTTCCATTGTAACCATGGAGGAAAGAGGGTCTGAAGCGAGGACCCTAAGGAGTGGACCCTGGGACTCTCTGATCTGTCCATCTTGGCTTCCCCATACCATGGCAGTATTTCCCCCTCCTCTTCAGAGGATGAGGGAGGGCTCCAGTAGATTTTCTTCCTCTTTCTTTAAATCCATTTTCTGTGAAATCTTTTTTCCTTTTCTGTAAAATCTTAATTACTTTTTTTTCTTGAACATAAAATAGCTTGTTATCTATTGAGTACTCTAGGTATCCTAGGTTCTTTGCTTTTAATTTCTTACCTGTTTAAAAAAATTATTGGGTTTGTGTGTCCCAGAGAAGCTGTGACTATTTTTAAAGTCAAGTTAACAAGCTGCTGAGTTTTATTAGCATAGCTTGCTTGGAACTATTAAGTGCTTTTCTTAAATTGCACCTGATCATTCTTTATGTTTTTGATTTATGAAATTCTCACACTCTTTTGCCAACACATAAGATGGGCAATGTACATCCTACTTAATCAAAGATGCATTTGCCTGCCTGGGCTTGAAAACCAGAAGGTCTAGAGCAGTGGTGAACCTATGACACGCTGTGGGCTGTTTGATATCATCGAAAGCTGTAACAGGTTCGCCATCACTGGCCTAGGGTGTCCAAGGCCAGATTGACAGTTGACAGGGCAGGTGACAACGGCCATTGTGCTCTACCACCTATAAGCTGGGGTTGTGGTTTCCTATCTTTCAACTTAACATGTCCATGTTCCAGAGAGACGCTGAGGACCTGAGTCAGAGGGAAAATTCCCAAGTGTTTCGGGAAGTTATCTGGCTATTCTGTCAGGTCCTTGAAAATCCAGAGAGACTTCGATGATGAAATAATTTGAATACCATTCCTGTTTTCTTACATTGGAGCTGTAACCCATTACCTTGTAATTTTCCTCCTTTTGCCCTCTCTGGTGTTCTTGTGCCTCATTCCACATTAACATGAAGAGTATTAATTATCTGAAGATATTGTGAGATTTTCATTTAAGGTTAAAGTATCATAAGGAAGTCATAAATCACAAATAATATTAAATTTATGTTTATGAGAAAATGTTTTTTGAGACAAAATACTACACATCACTTTGCAAGGAAACAACTGGCTTCTAGTTCCAGTTAAATACACATATCCTGTAATGCTAACATAATTTCATAAATCTTCAGTAATTAACTCTTTTAAAAGTCAGAAAATGTGCACTGGAATCAGAGATGTGTAGGTTATATTGGCGATTCTCCAGCTGAGTGCCTTTGACAGGTTATTTACCTTCCTGCACCTCATCTCCTCATCTGACAAATGCAAAGAGCAGTAACTACCTCTCGGGGGTTTGGTGAAAAGTGGAAAAGCATGCCACCATGAGTAAAAGGAGTGATGACATCAACATAGTGCCCCATGGGTAAATGACTGAGAGAGTAAGTTAGACAGAAAAGGAGCCAGGGTGAGATGGGTTTCACAACAGAACCTAAGTAAATGCTTCCATGGTACCCTGGGAAAACAGCACCAGCATTGTTCAGGACAGGTGGATTGAAAGAGACACTAAATACGGTGTGGTGAAAACTGGGATTTTAGATGGTGTAAACAAAAAAAGGACTAAAACAAAAGGAAGGGGGTTGGGCTTGGATCTGTGATGCTTGCTCTAATTCTGTGCATCTGAGATACAAAAGCCTTGGAAAAGAGAAATAATCCCTGGCACAGAGCCTGCCTGATACTGGACACTCAGTCAAGGTAGCTCTTGCTCCATACTGGAACCTGGTGCTGTTCCACAGGTCTTTGTCTGCGTGAGCTTGACGGCCAGCAGTGAGCTCACCAACATTTGTAAGGGTAGGAATCAGGCCAATGGGGTCCAAAGACCAGAAAGAAATTATGAGAAGCAGTAAATGGAAATTTTTTTTTATGATCGAGAATAATTAAGACACAATTGTAATAGCAGTGATTTATTGAAAACTTACCATGTGCTAGACATTTGCTTATTCAACATATATAAACAATATATATCATATATATGTCCCAGGGCCTTTGCATTGAGTTATGTCCCTTGCCTTGTTTTTTATTTCAGTGTAACATATGTCCCTAGCCCTACATTTTATTTTACAGGGTCTCATTAAGTCATTAAGTTGCCCAGGCTGGGCTTAATCTTGTGATACTCCTGCCTCAGCCTCCAAAAGTTCTCAGATTACAGGTGTGTACCACCATGCCCAGGCCTCAACCAATACATATTTATTAAGGGCTTATGAGTCCATCACTATTGTAGACATTATGAATATAGCATGTAAATCCTAAACTCCTTGCTAATAGGGAGTTTATATTCTAGCAATGCAAGTAAAATACATGCAATGCGAGTAAAATATATGCTAAATGGCAATATGTCCTTTGGAGGAAACAATAGCAACAAAAAGGAAGGGCTATACAAAGTAGGGGTAATTACAATTTTAAATGGAGAGAGCAGAGAAGGCTTCTCTGAGGTTATTTTGAAATCTATCACATGCTTTACCTCTTTGAGTGCTCTCAACACCCTATGAAGAAGTTACTTTGATTAACACCATGCTGCTTTTCAGATGGGTAACTGGGTCCTAGAGACCCTGTGGGCCTTTCCTAAGGTTCATAGGTAGCTGTGGGAGAGGCAGGTTTAGGGCTCAGGTGCTGTACTCCAGAGCTGTCTCTTTATGTAACACTTTTCCTATAGGGAGCTAGAAGGAGCCCTGGGGCATCTGCCAGAATGGACAGCAAGCAAGGGGCAGGAAAAAACATTGAATCAGTATTATTACGGTATCAGTTTTATATTTTGAGACAGGTTTTGGTTGTGTGTGGGGTGACTTCCAGACATAAAATGACACACTCTGCTGGACTGGCCAGCATACCCCGAGGTCACCAGGGACCTGTCAGGCACTCCCCTTAGGAAATCCTGATCAAGTCCAGCCCTTTCCCTTTTTTGCTACAGGACCAGGACCAGGGGCTTCAAGTGTGTAAAGGAGTTGCGTAATGTCACATGGCTTTTTCATGACAGTCCCAGGATGAGAATTGAGCTTGGGAAAACAACAAACCAGCACAAGCCCCAAAGGACCACAGTCCTTGGCCTCTCCTTTTGCATGCAGAGGCCTCTGTGGCTCTGTAGAGTCAGTCAGTCAGTGAGAGCGACTTAGTCAAGTGAGGCACACTACCAAACAGGCTGGGGAAGGAGGAAGGGTGTGGGGGGATCACCAAGGGTCCCCCTATCTCCCTCATCCTAGCAGGGCAGATAGGACTGGTTGTTTTGTGTATTCAAGGAGGCTCCGAGAAAAACTACTTTCTTAAAGGCAAGAAAATCTCCTGATCATGGATCTTTTTTTTTCCCCTGTCCATGGGTCTTTCTTTGTTTCCATCATTTCTTACCTAATCTTTCTTCTATCTGTCCAAGGTGAAGTACTGAGGTTTTCACCATTTTTTTTTCTCCTAAAATAGTTATCAAGTATCCCGCGGCAGCCTAAGCATGTGGTTGCCATGACAACACAGCCTTCTCGCGGCCGAGCCTCCAGCCTTGCCCGACTCGGGTTTCACCAAGTGGGTTCCTTTCCCCTGTGAGACTTCTAGCGACTGTCACTCTACAGCGCGCTCGGTACCGTCCGCCCTGCCTTTTCCTAAAGCCATGGCCCCCAGCGCGCCCTAGCGTTTTGCACAACCCCAGCGCTCAGCTGCCCCTAAATTCCCGCCGAGCCAACGTCCTGTGGTTTCTCTCTGATCTCAAAGTCCTCTGGCCAGCAGCTTTCAGTTCATAGTCGCGTTAATAGATACCGTATAACGAGTCAGGCCGGTATTTACAGGTGGTACACAGGTAAATGAGCACACACTCAAGCGTACACACTGTACAAACCGCCCCGGGCAGGTGCACTCAGGAGGAGCCTGCGCCACAGCCAGCCCGGCCAGCCAAGCCGAACCCCGCTCCTCCAGGCTCTGGCTCAGTGGGCGGGGCCTGCGTGGGCGGTGAGAGAATCCGTGATTGGTCTGCGATCTGGGAGGGGCGGGGCCTGTGGTGAGCGGCAGCAGTGTGGGCGGTGAGCTGCGCCGTGATTGGTAGGATCCCGGGGGTGGGGCGGGGCCGGGGGCGGGGGCGGGGCTGGCCGCCAAGGGGGTGTGCGCGGCGGCTGGTGCCGTAGTTTCAGTATAAACAAGGAGCCGGACTGGTTCAGGCGGATTTTTTTTCGTTCTTTCCGCGCGCTTTCCTAGTCTGCCCTTTGGTCGCATTTGGAGGAGCGCGGCACGCAGCGCGGTGGCAGAGGACCCGGGGTCTCGCTGCGTGCAGGTAGGTGGCTCCCTGGCGGGGTGATTCTCCCGGGGAGGACCCGCAGCGAGGACGTGGGGCTGAGTTGCGCACTGCGCTCGCGGCGGAGAGCCCGGGGACGTGGCGGGAGGGCTGACCCTGGGGTGCGATCGCTGCTGCGCCCAGTCTGGCCAGAGCCGGCGACCAGGGAGCGTCCTGCACGGGCTCCTGGGGCCACCACGGCCCCACAGGTGCGAGGCCGTGCAGCGGGGACCCGCGGGGACACCTGCGTGGGTGCCTCCTTGCCGCTTTCTCCACACTCCACGGCCAGACCTCCTCTTTGGAGACCTCGGTAGTTTCTGAGGGTTTGTCTGAGTTTCACCCTTTTCTCTTCCTCTCCTGGGCTGTTTCCTTCTACTTCTCGCAGGTTTCCCCGTGTGTTTGTGCGTGTGTGCGTGCGACATTGTTTATTTTTGTGGCCGGTTCCGTGTTCGTTGAGGTATGACTCTTGGGAAAGGGGACACACACAAGTCGTGCGCTTCCCTCCGACTCTCGTCCCGCTGTTCTTTACCTCCTCGGTTCACTCCGAGAACTCGGGAGACCCCGGCGTGCCTGGCTTTTTTGTCCTAGTGCCGGCAAGGGGCATTGGGACACCTGTCTGGGCGATGCCAACGCGAGCCTGGAAGTCTCCCGTATCCGAGAGAAGAGGGCGCAGCCGGGAGCAGGGTTGTCCACGCCACGTATGTGTGTGTGTGTGTGTGTGTGCGCGCGCGCGTGCTTGTGTGAGGTGATCTGACCTCTGCGCAGACTTCACCCTGTCCACATTGGCGCAGTTGGGCCGAAGCGCAGTACAGAGCCCTCTGACAGCGCCACGGGGGCCGCAGCATGGCACCGAGCGCGCAGAGAGCGACTAGCAGCAGTTCTGTCTTCTGAATGCAGTTGTGTTACTTCGCAGATGAATCCTGTGGCCATGGTGTGTATAGATGGATCTGCACACGTATCTGTGTGTGTGTGTGTGTGTGTGTGTGTGTGTGTATGTGTGGGCCGACGCGTCTCCTAGGAGGCCTTCGTCATCAGAGCCATGTGACAATGGTCTGGAACCGCTGGTGTGCATGGTGCTATATTTAGCCCTAGTGGCCAGGGAGGGTCTCTGAACCGGGTGCATCAAGGGGAAGAGGCCAGGGGTCAGGGTGTCGCCCTCCTGAAGGGTGTGTGGCACAGTCAGACTCAGATGGCGTGGGTGATTACTCTTTCCCGCTGAGGACACACTGCAGCTGGGCATGTGACGTCTGTGCCCTTCGTCTCAAGAGTTGGACAGTGGTGGTCAGCCTAGGCTAAGAAACAAGATTTAAAACGAAGCAGTGTATATAACTGACTGGAGAATTGGGAGGAAATTACTGGTAAAATGAGGATTACAGCAGATGTAGAATAGATTTCTAAAAAAGGGAGGAAGATAAAAATATTTGTTGAAATTTTTATAGCAGGGAAAAAAAAGGGAAAAAAAAAGCAAAGAAAGAATGGGCAGCTGGTTAAGCCCTCTCATTAATGGCGATTTTATTTCGGGGGCGGGGAGGCAGTGTTTGAGGCAGTGAGGACCCAGCACTTTGGACAGAAGTCGGGGTTCACAAGCAGTTCTTGCTCTATTATTTCTTTCAAACAGATTTTGTGGCAAGGATCAGATCAACCACTGATAGCAAGTTTCTTGCTGGCCTGTGGCCCCTGCATGTCGGTCAGTCTTTTGTTTTCCTAGAGGTGGCAACATTTCTGGCTACAAAGCGCACTGGCCTTGTACTTCCCAGTTGTCTATGGTGTGTTCAGTTCTTAGAATTTGTTTCTCCCATGGTGCGTTTGCAGTTTTCCTTCAACATTATGTGCCTCAGTAGACATTTTATCTGACATTACCACACCTGGTGCAGGGGCTCATACTGTCTTGGAGAAGAGAATCACAAGACAATATTTGCATTTGTAGTCTTTTCTCCACTCGCTTAGCATGTGATCTAATATATTATTAAGCAAATATATCTAAGAATTTCAAAGCATTATTTCTTGTACTATTACTGAAGTTTCATTCCTATAATTAAAATTAACTACTGGCTACAATAGACTAATAAAACCCATTGAATGCTAACTACTCTTCTATAGGAAAGAGGAATGGTAGGAGCCCTGAGGGGAGAGTGACAGGAGAATGCCCCATTCTGGGCCCCTTGTGTGGCACCAGAACCCTTGCAATTGGCTTTATCAGTCCCCAATTCTTCCTGGAAGAATTGAACTTGAGGAACCTTTGGATGATTAATCAGAGCATGGCCTTGGGAAGGATGTAGGGAAGGAAGGGAGGCTGCCTCGCTTGGGAGAAGAATCAAGAATCCCTGAGCAAGACTGAGAATTTTTATTCTGAGGTCACAAATTATAAGTGAAAAGCTTTTTATTTTTTTATTTTTATTTTATTTTATTTTATTTTATTTTGCAGCACCAGGGATAGAACTCACAGCCTCGCACCTGCCAGGGCAGGCACTTAAGCCACTGAGCCAAACTCCTGGCCCTAGTTTTTTGAGGCAGGGTCGCACTATGTAGCTCAGGCTGGCCTTGCACTCGCGTTGTAGTCCAAGCTGGCCTCGAACTCACAACGCTCCTCCTACCTCAGCCTCCCAAGTGCTGGGATTAAAGGCGTGTGCCACCACACTCGGCTGTGAAAAGCTTTTTAAAATAACATTTTATAAAGTCTTCAAGAGGAAAATTGTACTATTGATAAGACTACTTAAGACTTATGGGATTCTGTTGTTGCTAGTGATTGAATTTGGTTACCTTTCTACTTCTTTCACTTTTCCAAAACTATAGTTGCCCTTTTTGGGCATACTTACAAAAAAGTAGATCTTCACAAGTCTGATGATTCTATAGTAACTGATGTAGCCTAATGCCATGGGCAGCTTTCTGCTCTGGGATTAGAGGGTGGGTTTTAAAGGATCTGGAACCCTGATAAACCACAGATCTTCTCCCTGTACTGCAGTATCTGTAAAATGGACAGGGGAGTTACACTCGACGATTTATGAGTCTTTGTTTTATCAGTGGCATAACCACTGTGCTTTATTGCACTGTCACTTTATGAACTTGCTCCCTGTATTAGGATGAATCAGTGAGGAATGGAAAGTGTTGGTAAATGTTCATCTATTTTCTGGGTATGTGATAATGAAGAGAGAAGAGTGAGGGTCTTATTGATTTTATATAGAAATTTAATGTTATTGAATTGCTTTTTGCTTTTGTTATTCTTCAACCACTATTAAAAATTACTCATTATCATAAGATAGAATCAGAAGAATATTCTCAGCCTACTAAATCAGTGTTGCTATCTACTAAATTTTTAATTTCTCTTTTGACCAACCATTTTCCCCCTTAGGTTTATATACCTACTATTTCCTCTCAAGGCATATGTAAGAATGTATATGTATTTTTGGAAGCCATTCAGTTGATTCGAATTTTATTAGGAAACCCTGGTATGAAAATTATTTAACCCAGCTGGGCGTGGTGGAGCATGCCTTTAATCCCAGCACTTGGGAGGCTGAGGTAGGAGGAACATTGTGAGTTCGAGGCCAGCTTGGGCTACGACGCGAGCGCAAGACTGGCCTGAGCTACATAGTGCGACCCTGCCTCAAAAAACTAGGGCCAGGAGTTTGACTCAGTGGCTTAAGCGCCTGCCCTGGCATGTGTGAGGTTGTGAGTTCAATCCCTGGTGCCGCAAAAAAAAAAAAAAAAAAAAAAAAAGAAGCCTTGTAAGAAATAAAAACACCTTATAGACTGCCCACCACTATTTTTCTATTTATGTAAAAGAGAAGAATGGAAGAGGATTGATAAATATAGTTTTTCAAGAACTTGCAGCCAAAAAGTAAAATTATCCCAGTAACACAAAATGTAACAAGAAATATCTTATTTTTACTTTTTTTTTTCTTTTTTTTTGGTATCAGGACTTGAACTCACAACCTCATGCTTTCCAGGCCAGTGCTTGTACTGCTGAGCTATATCCCTGGTGAAACTCTTACTTTTTACAAATGTACTCACTAAGTTTCAGGCCATGTTGAAATGTACTGGGTGTAGAAAAGCAAAATCTTTTATTGAAAGTGCTCCCCATATGATATTCTATGATTTCACGTGAGATCATGCATGTATGTGTGCCTACTCACGTGTCTTGTTTATTATGTCAGCCTTTAGCCACATGGCAATATTTAAACCTCCATTTATTTAAACCTGCATTTATTTAAATGGGAAAGAACTAAAGAGTTAATTAGGCACTGGCTTCTTTACATACTTAGTAGTCACCGTGGCTAATAGAGACTGTATTGAACAGTGAAGAAGAGGGACATTTGTAGGATCCCAGCATTTTTGACAGCTCTTGATTAGGTAATTATGATTTTGTTTTTCCAGAAGATCATTTTTATTCTTCTGGGAAAAGGAAATAATTCTCATCAAAAAATGGACATCTACAGATGTCTTGTTCTCTGGGTGACTGATTTGGGGGTGGCATTGTGCAGTGTATGTACCATTGTTGCCCTCTGATTGTCATCTTTTGAGATTTTGTTACATTTTCTTTCTCTTTGAAATAAAATATAATTAGAAAAAAAATGGGCATCTAAGACATCAGGAAATATATAATAGTTTATGTATCACTTGTACAGTGTGAAGAGTTCTGTTCTTCTGAGTCCAATACTATGCCAAGATCACAAACACTAATTTCTCTATATTTTTTGCACAGAATTCTAGTTGCCCTTTTGCTTTTTCTAAACCAGCACCACTATTTCTACTGTAACAGCACCAGTCCTGTCATAGACAGGGAATGAGGAGCCACCTACTGTTCAACTCAAGAACTGCATGGGAGTTACGATGACAAAGGCGGTTAAAGTATAAAGGTGTCTTATGCTCAGCCACGCCTGGTTTCTTATTTTTGTTTTCTTTATGTAGTTCAGACTGGGTTCGAACTTGTGACAATCCTCTTGCCTCAAAGTGCTGGGTTTATAGGTATGCACTACCGTGTCCAGCTCAAAGCCTGGTTTCTTAGGAAAGTTTTATGTGACACTCCAGGTCTAGAGTTGCCACATACTGAAATGTCATTTTGTGTTTTAATAAACTATTAACAACATTCCCAGGCAAAGATAACAAATTTTAGCTTTGTTTTTTTTGCCAAGGAAACCAAAGGATGTCACTACTTGAGTCAGAATTCCCTTCCTCTCTAGGTTAAGAATTAGTGAAAAATTTATTAAGTAGCATTTAGGACTGGTCAAACAAAATGCAAATTTATATATTTTTGTATGGATGCCTATAATTCAAATCCAGAAGTCCTGTAATATCACCATTTCATTATGGAAATAGGATCTTTCTTCTTCAAAAGTACTGATTGTTTTTTCTTTCTTCACTGGAAACTCAGTTCCAAAGAATGTACTTATCTTGGAATTACTTACTGTCTGTTCACATGCCAAAGAAGTGAAATGATTCTGAGTTGTCTGCTGTGTTATTTGCCTTCTCCACACAATACCTCTTTTCTCAAGGAGGTGATCAGAGGTGAACCATTTCTACAGCTGTTAGAAATCTGTGCTCTTAGGACTTATCCTGGCTAAAGAGAACAGAAAAGACAGTCATCTAGACTAAGTTCCAAATAAGCTATGCTTTAGATAGTGTCATAAGCTTGACTTTAACTTTTCATCTTGACTCAAATCTACAGTCAGGTAGACCTCATGAGTGTGCATTCAATAACT
The DNA here is from genome assembly GCA_004363535.1 of Dasyprocta punctata. Taxonomy (NCBI): domain Eukaryota; kingdom Metazoa; phylum Chordata; class Mammalia; order Rodentia; family Dasyproctidae; genus Dasyprocta; species Dasyprocta punctata. Next base: position 21,456 of record RJWM01007216.1, on the reverse strand, counting down.
ACTCTAAAGATCTGGCATTGCCCACAGGAGGCTACAGGTACCTGGGATACCAGCTAGAGGAACAGACAGACTCTTTCTAATTCACAGCCTTGCATCTTCAAATGGAAAAGGAAAGAACTGAGATATTGAAGGGGCAAGTTGCTCAAGTGCAAAGTTCCTTTGGAATCTAGATGGGAATTGAGGAACCTGTAATTCCAGGATATTTAATGAAACCTCTCCCCGCTAAACAAATATGCTTTCAAAGTTCAGCTGTGATAAGGAGGCATTTGTCCACCAATCCTTTTTTTTTAAATTGGGACACAAGTCCCACATGCTAAAATACTGTAGTCATCTGGGCATGGAGCCACATGCCTGTGATCCCAGCCCTTGGGAGGCTGAACCAGCAGGATTGCTGCAAGTTGGAGGACAGCTTGGGCCACATAGTCAAATCAAAGACAGTGTAAACTACATAGTGAGACTGTCTCAGAACATAGATAAATAAATTCAAAGAAATACTGTAATCAGCATAAAGGCATTGGACTTATTAAATATTATACTATGATGGAGTTGAAAAACTCATTTTTTTCTTCGACCCCTACATTTTCTGTCTCATTCTTTTGAGTTAAAGAAAATGCTGACAAAATACCCGAGGAAGAGATTTACAGAGCATCTATCACAGAGGCTGAGGGATAGCTTTTGGTTTAGTGCTCACACCCATCTTTTCCTTGACCTCTTTTTCCCTTTGAATGGTTACCTGAAGCCGCCTTTCCCTGGTGCATCTGCTTCATCATAAATAACTGCGCAGAAGCAGGGGCTAATTCAGTCACAGCCTGCTGTCTGGAAAGAGGCAGATTTCATCTGCTGGTGTGGTTAGTTTGGACCCATTAGGCATGCCTTTCAAACCCATTCGTGCCCTAAATCACCCACACTCGCGGCCTTGCTGCTGGATCAATGTCAGACTGAACTTTCACAGGGTCCTTGGAGGAACGTGATCTATCTTTTTAACCAAATTAGCAGGCCCTGTAAGATGTCTTGTCTGTCAGCTAACTTTTCAGTTTATCAAGTTAATTTTCATAAAGAATATTCATCTTCCCTACCTGAGTGAAGGGTATCTTTTTCTTATTGGAAAGTTTCCTAGCATAATTTATAATCTATGCACTCATTTGGGTGACCCTAGGTATTTTTTTTCTTTCTTTCCCAGTTTGTTGTTTTAAAAACCCTAAATCTGTTTACCATTGTCTTGCTTTGTCTCGTTCTACCTCAAAGTGCTGCCTCATTTTAGGGGTGAAAGGAAAGTCTACTTAAGCAACTCTGCCCAAATCCAGTGAATTATCATTTTTTAATTTTCTTTAACTCAATTTGATTGGTACTATCTGGGAAAAAAAAGAGATTGATTTTTAAGGAGCGAATCTTGAAATGTTGGGTCAAACTCCTGCTGTGGGGTAAAGAAGTGATATCAATGCTGTGCACAGGCAGTAGCCAGGCTTCCTAATATCCACCCTACAACTCCTTTAAAGTATAGGCGCACTTGTTGGTGTATTTCTTAGTGCATTAGCAGTTGGATGATCTCCTTGAAAAGCTAAGAGCCACTAGCTGGATAGAATATATTTTGAATTTCTAGGAACTGGTTTACAGATGAAACGTCATATGAGGAAAATCGCCTTCTAGTCCGCATTATGCATTAATGCAAATGGTTTGACTAGTTCTCAGGGTTTTCCTTTGCCTCATACAAATTTCTCTTTTTCGCAGGGAGTTTACTCCTTTGAAGTTTTGGTTTAACAGTAAATTAAGCCAGTATTGAACTTGCTGCCTTATTCTAACCTCTGAGAATGGTGTTTGCTAAACACGATTTTCAGTGATGAGGTCCCCACTGATAGGTCTGTGGGGCTGGGCAAAATCTGTGCCGCAAGGCCTGATGGACAGCGGCGAGCCTGGGTCTGATGTTACGCTGGGAGGTGTAGAAAGGAGCAAACCGAGAGCTACTGGACCCCAGAGACAGAAAATAATAGTTGCTAGAGCTGAAAAGAGAAGCTTGGTTGCAAATTGGGAAGGCACCAGAGCTACATCAAGGTAAAGAAAAAAACAAAAGCCAAAGGTTACCAGCAACCTGACGCTTTCCTCGATCCCCTCGAGAAATCATTAGTAGGTGATTTCTGGAGTTAATAGAGCCAGGGAGAAACACTTCTCCGGATTCTTGTGTTTTGTAGTTTGTATGTTGGATTTATTTTCTGATAAGAACTAAACCAACATTTAACCTTTTAGGGTTCACTTTTCCCTTTCTTCCCCTCCTCTTCCCTCTGAATTTCTTTTTTCTCCTTTTTTTCTTTTCTTTACTCTCTTCTCCAGTACTGGGAATTGAACCCAGTGCCTTTATACTACTGAATGATATCCCCAGACATTTTTCATTTAATTTTTTTTGAGACAGGGTTTTCCTCAGTTGCCTAAGCTGGACTTGAATTTGCAGTCCCCCTGCCTCACCCTTCCAGATTACAGATTATAGGCCTGCTCCAGCTTGGACCTTACTTTTCAGTTCCAGAACTGAATGAGGTAGAACTGAAGACCTGGACAGTGAATCTGAGTAATACTGAACGAACTCTAGCTTGTGATATGGGTAATAAAGGTGAAGATACTTGGGAGAAACAAAACCTGTTTATTTTCTTAGGTATTGAAAATTAAGTTTCATAAACTTTCTGTACCATTCTGCTGATGTTGCCTCATTTTACCTGTTACACAGACATTAATTCTTCAGAAAATGAGCAGACTGGCCACTTGTTAGAGATTGTTCAGGAATGAGGTATGGGTACTGTAATTCACTTGTCTCAATGTTTTTCTGGAAATCTGTATGACATTAGTACAAGGAAAGACTGCATTTTATAGAATCCAAAAGACCATTCATTGTAAGATGCTCTATTATTTCATGTATTGCTTAAAAGAAGATAGTCAGTTAAACATGTTTTCCTATCATTTGACTGTTTACATACATTCCAGTTTTAAAGATACTCAGACATATGAGGTCACTGATGTCTGTCTAAATGGGACTATGCTTTGATTGCAAAGGTCAGTGGCTTCAATACTGTTGTTGACAGTGTGACTTTGTAATAAGAATAATTAATGGGGTTAATACAACTTTGGATCAAGGATTTATGTAGAACACATAAAACATATAAATTACCTAATAGCCTGCAATTTGGGACAGACTGACAGATTTTTCATTTTTATGGTTCAACCTTAGAAGTTCAAAGAAGACCATTTGTCATATAACATGAGTAGTGTAATAAATTTCATGCTTGAAATCTAAAGACCTAGGTTTGAAACCTACTCTCTTTGTCCCATAACCTCAAGTTAGTTTTGTGAGCCTCAGCTTTGCATAAAGCAGTCAAAGAAGGATGAAGAGCCTTGTATGAGGGAGTGGCTTCTGAGTCCAGAAAGGTGCCTGTAGCCTGTACAGTAAACTGTTAGACAGAAGCCAGCGAAGGTCTCAATGAAGGGGAATTCAAAGAAATAATGGCGTGAGGGATGTGGAAACCACAGGAGATCCCAGAGTGAAAATTCAGCCAGTGAAGGGAAAAACTTGAGGAATGAGAAAGATGCGAACTCGAATACATAGCGAGGTGGGAAAAAATTTCTACTGTGCACAAATGCGGGTTGAGGTTTCTGGAGTAACGAGGGTCTCAGTGGTTGGCTGTGGCTGTGTGCGAGTTCAGCAGTCAGGGGCTCATGAGCAGCACCTCCTCGACCTAACTCGGAGGCCCATGATCCGCTCTCTTCTGATAGTTGATTTTTGAGCATAATAAACCACAACCTCAATTAATTTACCTTGGTTTGGTTTCCACTGCTATTTGCAGTTCTTTCTTACATTTAAAAAAAATTTTAAAGTGAAAAAACAAAATTTCAAAACAGTAATTAGAGGGTAGCAATGACTAATACAGTACATGTTGTTATCTTCAAGTCAGTTACTCAAAGTACAAGATATCTGCATGCAGTTCAGTCTTTGGGTCTCACATTGGAGGGAATCTCCTAAGTGCTGATACTGTGTACCTCCTCAAAGAAACCTTGCGAGTGATACGTTTCCAAAGAACAACATAGAAAAACCTTTGCCATAACTGATAATGTTAAGAACGTCATGTAAAGAAGACAGGTAATTTTTTTGTTTATTTTTTTCTTACAATTTAAGACTTCGGAAGGAGTAAGCAAAACTAAAAATAACGGGGCAGGGTGGGAGTGGGGAAGTAATGAAAATGTCACAGCTATCCAGTACTACAGCTAGGAGGACTTCGTTAAATCTGAATTCTTTTTTAGTAATGTTTGCCGTATGTAATGAGCGCATTTACTGCAGAGAGTTGATACATGTGTATGTCATGATTTAATTCGTTTTTATGTCCCCTTTCACTTCCTCCCCTCCTGCCTCCCAATGTCTGTTGATTCTCTTCCCATTTGCAGAAGACCTACTTCCATATTTCCTGTTGTCTCTTTTATTTTGTTCTTTGTTTATACTTTAGTTTCTCATGTGAGAGATATCATTAAACTTGGATTCTTCTCCAGAACTGAGTTCTTGTCTACACTTTAGGAAATTAATAGTTAACAAGTACACAGCCTTGATGGTTTGCAGTGCTGATTTCTGGGCCCAAGTGTCCCCGGAATTTGGTGCTTAGTGCTGGCTGTTGATGAGCCAAAGGAGCAAAGTCCAAGATGAGAGGAGTTTCACCCGGCTCATGTTGTGCTGGGGCACTTGGCTGTGCTGCGTTAGCCTGGTATCTCCAGTTCACCTCCCTGGGGCAGGTGGGCTGTGGTTTTATGGCTGCCTTGAAGCCATCACTGATGACTTTGGAGACAATTCTCCCACCAAGTCACAGGCTCCAAATGGACCCTGACTCCTCACCCTTCGGCCACTAGATAGTCACTTCTAACTGATTAGTGTTGGAAAGCGAAATGAAATCTATTTTCTATATCTGGGACCAGATGATTTCCATAGTCCTTTGGTTTTTGTTGAATTGTCTGATTTTTTGGAATTCCCAAGTCCTGGCAAATCCTCCCTGCCCAAACTGCTTTATTACATTGGTTTCAATAACAAGTAAAAAGATATCAAAGAAAATTCATGGTTCCTGGCAAGGAAAAACAAAACAAAACAAACACAATGACCCAACTTCAAGTCTGCCTCATCTTGTCCATGAAAGACTTCTCTTTAAGCCACCAAGTCCAGACACAGGAATCCCTCAAAGTTATGAGAATTAACTTTGTGAGGTGCCTCCCATTTAGGTCCCGGCCTCCCAGTGTGAGGACATTCTGAGTTTCTCAGGAGAAGGATAGATTGTCTGTTTTTCTTCTCACCAAAGATGCCCCATGTGAAGTGATTATATTACCTATGAATTGTACTCATGAAAGTTGGCAACTCCAAGAGGAAAGAAATGTGCTTTGTCTGCTGCCTCACAATATGTTAACAGTGAACTGTTTACTTAGTCACAGTTGCTGCCTAGGGTCATTGTATCCCACAGCCCCCGTTCTTTGGCTGTTTCTTCCACGTCCTGCCTCAGCTACAGGCACAGTCGCCCTGGTAGTGACAACCCCACCACCCCCATAGGGTGGTTCTCAGCAATCACTTTCTTCCCATTTGTGATTAATTTTTATTAGATCCTTTTAAATTCTGCCTCAACACCAGTTTATGGATGGGGTAGATTACACAAATGAAGAGTTTTTTCCTCTAGTTATTTACTATAGCTGCTTCTTCATTTCTTAAATGCTGTGTTCACTGCCAGCTGGCTTTGGAGTGGTGTTTCGTCCCTCGCACTGCAGCCCTGTCCCCGCCTGCGAAGGCACATGCACACTGGTGCTCTGTGTCCCGTCAGCTGTGGCTGGAGCAGATGTGGATGAGTGACAGTGGATTGACAGATGTGACTTCTTAGATGCCACTCCACATCCCACCCCCATTGGGATGCAAATATCTTTTGACATCTTGAAAAGAAGGATTAGCCCAGGTTGTGTCCTCCTGCAGCCTCCACACCCTGTCCCTGTCAGTCCAGGGTGGGGAGCTGGGCTTCCCCTCATTGTTTGCCTGCTGGAGCCCTGGGTCTTGAATGCCTCCATTGTCCCGATCTGCTGCCAGAACCCCAGGTCTCTGTGCGAGGCAGGCGCTCTGTCCCTAGGAGTCCAAGTAATAACTTAATAGCCTCTGGCCTCTACCAAGTCCCTCTGACAGGGCTTTGTGAGTTGCAGAGCACGCAGATGGAGAACTTATCTCACGACTGTCCCTGTACTCCTTGTTCCAAATCAGGTGCCTTCTCGGCCTGAGTGTTTACTGAGAACTGAGGCTTTGTACACACCCCTGTTGCTCTGGCATTGAGAATTTGACACAAAGGGGTGAAAATAAACAGCATCTGATCGATCCTCCAGTAAACTTGGGGGGAGTCAGCATTAAGTCTCTTACACACACGCATAGAGTGTACTTTAATTCTAGGCTTCATTTCCAGCTAATTTTTCATTATCAGTTTTAGCTGCCTCCCTGTGTGTCCAGTGCTAATCAGGTGTCTCTTAATTGTTATGTAATTGGTCCAGCAAAATGGAAGACTTACACACAAGAAAATGCTTGACTTAGATAAAACAATCATCAGTTCCCCTTCTTTCCTTCCCAGCTACATGTAAAGGAGTGATTTGGCAGCAGAGCCTTGAACTTAAATCCAGTTTGAATCCAAGTACACATTTATGGTTTTGAATGAATGAGGTTGGCACTTAAATGTATGTATACATGCAGTACTCAGAGGACACTTGGTTCTTCTTGGGTGCTGATAGTGTCAGAATCTTTTTAAAAAATTATCTATTTAGTGCTTAGTGTCTATTAAAGCTTACTTTTTTCTCATATTGCGTGTTACTGACACTGTGTTTTGTTTTTTAATTCTTTTAGGAAAGCATGCCTCAGACTCCTCCCTTTTCAGCAATGTTTGACAGCAGCGGTTACAACCGGAACCTCTATCAGTCTGCAGAGGACAGCTGTGGAGGGCTGTATTACCATGACAACAACCTCCTCTCCGGCTCTCTGGAAGCACTTATCCAGCACTTGGTACCTAATGTGGATTATTACCCAGATGTACGTGTTCATGTTCCTCTGAAACCCATCCTTGGGAGTGAGCAGAAATTAAATACAATATGCATGGACCATGCATACTATAGAATTGTATTGGAGTTGCTAAGAATTTTTCAAATAAGAAGTTGCATATTGATTATTGAATGCTTGAGATGAGTTGAGCCTGGGTATGGAACTGATTTTGATGTAACCTCCACATTAGTTTCTTTCTGGGTTAGGTACCATATGCTGGCAGTCTGGTAGCATCTGAATAAAGTGTCTGTAGAGCTGATGTATGCATATACATTAGTCCTAAAACAAAAATGCTAGAGTACACTGGATTCTCCCAGAATGAGAGTACATCTAAGTACATCATTATGCTGGGAAAACTGAATGTAGTTAAAGAAAGTAAATGAAAGAGAGAAGAACATTTATACACAAGATACAGTGCTTTATAGATTGGACATCAGAGGACACGTTTGCTTTTGTCTTACTTTGGTAACTTACATTTGTATAGATGGTACTTTTTGATTTAGGGAACTCATTATATATAATCTCAATGTTGAGAATAATTGAAAGAGGGCAGGGAGGAGAAAACTGAAATGCACCAGTACTGCGTGTTTGCTCATGGTCCCACTCCTAGCATCAGTAATGTAGCACAGGTTTCCTTTCTGGGACAACTGGGTCTCTTGTTCTACAGCTGTCTTTGTGGAATTGAGTTTTATAGAGCAATGGGAATTACTGAGCAGCTGGTTATGAATGGAGATTTCATGAAAATATTTAGAGACACCACATTCATTTGTTTATATAAACATAATAATAACCTTGGCAGGCAAAGGATAGTTTGTGCTTGCCACTGCAATTCACCATACTGTTTCTTACTAAGTTATCTCTCTGTTGTGTGATTTGTTACATAGCATTTTCAAATATGTTGCCACACAGGGAAAACTTGTAATCAAGAGTAAAAGGGATCCCTTGTTTAGCCCTGTAAATGTTTATGAGCTACTAAAGACGCCTGGGTTGGGGAGGGAACTCAACCCATAGAATTTTTCTTTTCATGGGAGTCTGAAACTATTATAACAAATAAGCATACTTCATTACTGACTTCTGGGGAGACAACTTTATTAAAGAAAAGTATATAGTGTTACATTGTGCTTTATCAAATTGCTCAGCCCTCGAGCAAGTAAATAGGTTACTTGAAAGCACGCCTTTGAATACTCTTAACACAACCCTTCAGTGTGACATGCTGAAAACACTGGGGAATTCTTGAACTGAATGTGGGTAGGATGAGTGAGGTTTGTTGGATTGTTTTCTGTTTTCATTTGGGGTTTTTATTGAGTTACCATAATATTTGGATACAACACCAGATTCTGTATGGATGGTATATTTAAGTTAGGTTTCTCTCTCTGGGCTGAATTTCATTCTTTGTTACCAGTGTAAGGTAGGTGTCCTGGTATCTTGATTCCCTAAGGATAGGTGTAAAAATGTTCTCTGAATAATTTCAGCAGCTAAACTTATCCTGTACTTCTGTTATTTCTCATATGGTTTATGATTTCCTCTCTACCTCTGCAAGTAGAGAGGAAATCCATGTTCATACTGTTTTACTGCTGGAAGGCGTTACTTTTGAAGCTGTTGCACTTTAAATTTGATCAGGAAAACTTCATGAAAAAAGATATCTATAGGAAAGATATCAAATTCAGAGAGAATGTAACAATGATGACCTTGCTTTTTTCTTGTCACAGAGAACATACATATTTACCTTCCTACTCAGTTCGCGATTATTTATGCACCCCTATGAACTAATGGGCAAAGTTTGCCACTTATGTGTGGAGCATCAGAGGCTGAGTGATCCTGATGGTGATAAGGTAATGCGGCATTTTGAACTTGACAGTTTTTTGACTAGGTATGTTGATGGAGTGGCCTAGATTTTGAGAAGTTGGTTTCCCTAAGTAACCCTAGCTTTTTTTTTTTTTTGTAACCCTAACTTATGCCCAGGCTGACATGTATGAATGCCATCATGGCTCTGAATAGGGAATTGGGAATAGTACAAACAACACCCTGTAAATCAAATGTCTTGGAAAGTCCTGGCTCTTGCTATGAGTTAGTTGCACAATGCATTGATGTGGGGTGGGGGCCAAGAGCTGCTTCTTCAATCTCAAAGACTTTGCACTAAAAGTTAATCAGTGACACAGTACTTATTTGTTTGCTATAATAAGCCCTGGTGACAGATGTCACTCAGTTAACTTTTTTTTTTCTCCTTAGAACCAGATGAGAAAAATTGCACCTAAAATTCTTCAACTCTTGACAGAATGGACGGAAACATTTCCTTATGACTTTCGGGATGAAAGAATGATGAGGAACTTAAAAGATCTGGCTCACAGAATAGCCAGTGGCGAGGAGGTTGGTAACCTGAGTTGATCCCAGCCCCTGAATTCCCAGACATCTCCTGGGTGGGAAATGGTACTGACTTAACCATCAGAATCTTGATGCTTTGCTTCTGTTTTGCCTTTGGCACACCCTTTCTAGGCACATTGGTCTTTTGGGTATGTCAAGCACGGTAATTATTCCATCCCACTTCAAAGGGAAATGATCTGGGGTGTAATGTGATTAATTTGGGGAAATGTTCATGTCAGTTCATGCACAGGGCTCATGTTGCAAGTGTGTCTTGTTTTTACTTTTATCTTTCTGCCTTCCCAAAAGTTTTGACTCAGCTAGCAAGATAATAAGTAGCATATCGATAAGCAGTGATAGATTTAAAGTATGCAAATCAATATAAGTCAATGAGTAGCGTATTAATAAATCATAAGTAGAAATAGACAGTCTGTACTATGGCAGGGAGAAAACTAATATTAGAGCAAATAAGTTGGAAAAGATTGCTATAGTTTGAGTTTAAGCTCCAGATAAAAGGGAAATACAATTGGTTATATAGTATCCACTGTTAGGGAAGGGAAGCATGCTAATCCTTCAAGGCATGAAACCAAGAATTTAAAAAGTTAGGGTTGAGGATGTAGCTCAGTGGTAGAGTTGTCTTCAGTCCCCAGCACTGCAAAAATTAAAAGAAAAACTTTCCTATGAGGGATTTTTATAAAGGAGACACACAGTGAGTTCTTCTTTTTTTTTTTTTTTAATAAGGTTTACAACAAATACTCCTTGATGAAATAGACCATAGATTAGTGTGTAAATTAGCAGAGGTATCTTTGGCAGAGTAGACAAAAAATAAGCCAAGTCTTCTAGTGCCGGAAGTTGATTCAAAGCTAGGACTAGATTAGGTAGAGATTGGAAGTAAGTCTCTGAGATAATTTTCCATAAATACCACTTGCCCCAATTGAGCCTTTGATAAGAGCTAACTCGCTGTGGCAGATGCAAGGTTATCCTCTTTGAAGCAGGCCTGGAGGGCTGGTATTCCATGTTGAGGCTTGCTGAGCAAGATGTCTTTGTAGTTTCTGTGTTGCTGGTAAGTTTCTGACAAGTTCCTTTGGCACAAGTACAACAGTGTCACCCAGAAACAGACAGATGAAGCATTCAGCAGTTACAGTGATGTCTTGTTTCATTTGTCTGAAAATACATTTTCCCATTGTGTGTAACTTTCCTGGAGAGCTCATCTTTCAGTGTTTGCTGGAAAGATGGCATAACATGACACTGATCTAATTCTTGCGAATGCATTTTAATGCTGTTCCTCCAATTTAAAAAGAAAGACTAAAATTACATAAGATGAGTACTTGAGAACTTTGTGCTTAAGTTCTCATTTTCTGGCTTTATGTTCTACTCGTGAAGCTGGAGTTAACCCTTTTACTGTTACTTTATGACATTACATTGAGCCCAGGTGCTCCAGACAGCCATCATTTCTGCAAGGCTGAGTGAGTCATTTCCTGAGTCATTTTGCAAGTTATGACAGTTATAATCATTTTGCCAGCTTTGCCGGCTTCAGGTTCTGCCACGTTTGAATTGGTAGGTCCCCTGCTCACACAGGCAAAAGCAAAGTAACACCAGGACAGTGTGGTAGTAAATCTTTTGTCAGAGGGATTAGCTGTGGGTCGCTTAGCAGAGTCCATGCTGGCTCAGTGACCTCACTTTGTGATAAGCTGCTCAAAGGATTAGTAGCATCCTAGGGCCTTTTCTTATAGGAAGGCTGAGACCTGGGTCAGTCAGGTCTTCCTTTCATTTAGGTTCTATTAACTTTGTATGTCAGTTAGCATATCTTTCCTCTGTTGTCTTTGTGTGTGTGTGTGTGTGTGTGTGTGGCACTGAGAATTGAACCCAGAACCTCCACACTGAGCCACATTCATAGCCCTTTTAGTTTTTTTTTTTTTTTTTTTTTTTTTAGACAGGATCTCACTAAGTTACCCAGAGTACATTTGAACTTGTGATCCTCCTGCCTCAGCCTCTTTGAGTGGTGGGGTTGCAGATGTGTGTCACTGTGTCTGGCTTCTATGGCTTTTTTAAAAGGTAGAAATTATAACATCATTCTTCCCAAAAGGAACACCTTAAAAACCTTTTAAAGGTAAAATGTTAGTGGTCTGAAGATGCCCAGTGGATGGCTTTTGGTTCTGTTTGTCATGGGAGTGAAAGAGAAACATCATTCCTGTGGCCAGAGAAAATCTGGTCTTTATTTTAAACCAAGACCCAGACATTCAAGAGTTGGGTAGAACAGAGAAACGGGCCAAACAGCCTTCTTGTCGTGGTTTTTCGCTGGTACTCTTGTGTTAAGAACATATTCTTGATAAACCTTTGGGCATTCAGCTGGTTTTGAGCTTGAGAAGAAGTGAGGAGTTCATCAGCCGAGTCTTTAACTGAGGAGCAGCTGACTAAACTGCAGGTTTGTGAAGTAACCAGCAGCCTTGATGAACCTGGGCTGCACAAGAAGTTGCTGTTTCTTCGGCTGCTTTTATCCAGTATTCAGAAATCAGGTCCACACAGCAGCTGGTGGAGCAGAGGGTGCTTTGGCAAGTCCCCTAAATTCCTGCTCCTTTGTCATCTGTGTGAATCATGGTGTTGACTGCCCTGTGTTAATGTCCCTTCTAGCTCTAGAATTGTGTGATGGGTGCCCTTTCCCCAGTTCTTTGTGTGCCAGGTTCCTTAGCTGTCGCATGTGTTAAATGCCTGTCCTCAGAGAGACCTTGCCCTGCTGCCAAGCTATGATCACTTCCTGCTCCCTTTCTCAGCTTTCACCAGCCTTTATAGTACTTCATAGCCCTCAGTGATTCCTAATTACTTGGCTATTCCCCCCCCCCATGCTGTGTCCTCTGCTCACTGCGTCTTTAACTCCTGAGCACCTGACATTTTAATAGGCTCTCAGTAGTGTCTGAATGAATGAATGAATGAATGAATGGACAAATCAGTTACTACAGTAGGATAACATTCTTCCCTGCCACTGGAAGAAGCATGGGTTTAAGTTGCAACTTGTTGCTTCTTGCCTCTGGCTTCAGGAAACTTTTTGGCAGCCAGTGAACCCAGGTGTGCCCTGGATATAATTCAGTCAGGCTCTTCGGAATCTGCCAGGAGAGTTCCACATAATTTGGCTTAATAAGTTTTTCTCCTGGGGATTTGCCCAAAATGAAGTGGTTTATTAGAACTTGCCCTCAAGTAACATGTAGTGAAACTAACGGTTGAATTACATGACAAATGACTATAGTGGGTAGAAGGCAATTTTCTCTTCCTTCAGGGGTTGGTCTTTATAGTAAAGAACTTCTATCTTTATTTGCCAGGTAATTGCTGTCTCTGGCATTTGAAGTTATAAAAAAGAATAAATACATATTTAGCAATTCATGACTCAGTGAGAAAGCATGCTTAACAACACAGAGTTTGAGTTCTTAAATGGATTCAATTGGGAGCAGGAAACTTGTGAAAGAGGTTGCACGCATATTCCCCCTGCTTTCTTACACATACACACGTGCACACACTGACACACAAATTGTTACTTGAATCGTTTTTTTCTTATACCCAGTCGTGTGCATTTCCCCTCATATTTTGCTGCCTTTTCCTTACCAGTAATCTGACTGTACAATACCTCTACCTCTTTGCTAAGAAAACTTACTTTAAATGCAGAATAGAACTCTTTGACCAAATGCGCCAGTGGAACATTGATTCTTCTGTGTTGCTGTGTGTTCAGGTCACCTGAGGAGCGTTTCCATTATGCCCTCCACTTGGGGGGACTTTGCGGGGTGGTGCCAGGCTGCGGGCTGTCCCCGGTCCACCATTTCTTGCACTCATTGCTCCTCAGCTGGTCCCCTGAGGTGCTGACCTGAAGATACGTGGTCACTTCTGACTGAATATTTTCTGCGGGACTCCTGGGCGTGGGGGCAGGGAATGACTTAGGGTTGAGAACACGTGGAACAGCTGCTGAGATATCAAAGAATGCGTATTTTTAAAAGAGTTGTTTGTGGTTTTTCTGAGCAAAAGAACTTTCTTTTATATCTTACTTGTTATCCAAGCAATCTCACTTCAGATTTTTTATTTGTAATTAATCAAGCAATACAGCGAGACATTTTGATTGCTCAATTTCTTTCCTCACAAAGGGTGTAGGAGTCTTCTCTGCTGAAAGTAACAGTGGGTGTCAGTTTTGTGCGTATCCTCACAGAGCTTATTCTGTGTATAGTATCCGTGGTGTGTGTCCAGGGGTGCATGCGTGTGTGGGTGTGCATACATAACTAGTGTTCTTAACCCTGCTTTTTACACTCATCAACACATCTGGGGATCTTTCTGGGTCAGTGCTGAGAGCTGTGTCCTGTTTTACCTGTTGCACAGTAGCCCAAAGTGTGGTTGCATTGTAGCTTTTCTTTTTACAGACTATTCTGTTGGGAGCAAATAAGTACATTGTTATGCAGATAATCCAGGATTCTCCTGGAAAGACTTAAGAACATAAGTCTCTTATCCATACAAGACTACGGTAGAGTCCATATACTGACAGTTGGGGGATACATTTATCAATATGATTTAATCATGCAGAACCACAACTTCCTAACATATGTTTTCTACTCTGAATCGTACATGCTGTAACTAAAGTGTCTCATAAAGATGTTTACTGTCTAGTGGGAAACATTAGGGAAATATTAACATAATTTTAAGACGTAGTAATAACTCTTGTAGGCATTTATTATTGTGGGGCAGGACTAAAGCAGAACTCTTAAATTCATAGAGTTTTAACGTAGTTCAGTGTTATGAAAGTAAAAGAGGTGGGCTAAAGAGGAGTGAAGGATTTGAAATGGTCCATTTTCCTTGAATGAACAAGCACATTACCAAACAGATAGCATCTTGTAAACTGGTAACCCTATTGCTGAGTGAAACATAGTTTTTTTTTGTTTTTGTTTTTGTTTTTGTTTTTGTTTTTTTTGAAGGTTCAGTTTTTTAGAACACTTAGGCATATCACCATTTTAGTGTGGTTCATGAATATAGAGAAATATAAAGGTCATGTAATGGACCATGCTGAGGAACTCACTGGACTACACTGACAATTAGAAGACAGAAAAAAGAAGAAATCTGTGTATGCTTTTTATCTTTGTCTACATCAGGTAGATTAGCCATTAACCATTTTCAGATATAACTTCCTTATATGCGAATAGCTGTAGCTTTTGCTAATGTGTTCTGTTAAACTAAATTGCTTCTGTTAGAAAACAAAAAAACAAACAAAAAAAAAACCCTTCTGCTTGTAGGTAAATGCCATTGTAGGTGAAGTGCAGATGATATCGTAGTACCTTTTAAAAGGCACTAAAGGGCCAGGTGTATGGCTCAGTGGCATAGCACCTACTTGGTAAGCAGGAGGTCCTGAGTTCAATTTCTGGTACCAAAAACAAAAAACAAAACAAAAAAAGGCAGTGAAGTGTAAACACAGGCCTTTCTACATCCATCGATTCACTGGGATCGTTGTCCTTTGGAGCTGGCAACCTAGAGATCCAGTTACAACTGAACCAGCGTGTGTACCTTCCTCTGACACAGGCATCAAACTTTATCTAGAAGAATAATTGTTGGCAGTTCCAGGACAGAAAAGGAAGACCCAGAGAATTCCATAACTTAGGATAACTGTACCCAAGAGATTGATTGGGAAGTTATTTCTTCGATTTAGCAAATGTATGAAAAATCAAGAGGTTGACAGTTATAAGAAATTCAGTGGTTTTTACAGCAGCTTCTCTTAAATGCGTGGCCATAG
This sequence comes from Dasyprocta punctata, assembly GCA_004363535.1. NCBI lineage: Eukaryota > Metazoa > Chordata > Mammalia > Rodentia > Dasyproctidae > Dasyprocta > Dasyprocta punctata. The sequence goes on along the minus strand of RJWM01007216.1, from coordinate 6,280 downwards.
CACATGAGGTACTAAACAAGGTGGCCTCTTTCCCTGCGGGGTGGACTGCCATGTGGACGAGTTTGGCTGCGATGCCACAACTGACTCATGAGTGGGGAAGAAATGGACAGGAACCAAGTGGAGGTTAGATGCCAAAAGTGAATATCCCCTCTCCTGTACAGAAAGGCAGGAAGGTGGGTGGCTGGGGGAGTGGGAAGCAATGCTGTGTTCCTGTCAAGTAGCTTCCGTGTCCTTAGTCCAATAAGATTAGCAGCGATAGGAGGAGAGAAAGCAAGAAGGTGGCCCTAATGAGAAAGATAGAGAAAGGATGCTCTGACTTGAGATCGGTGTATTTTACCTCAACAAAAGTAGGCAGGTATATTCCTACCTTCAAACATTTCATTGTGTATGGTACACATTATACAGAATGCCCTCAGTAGCTAATCTGAAAGGCTGTAGTGTTTGAAGGTCCAATCTGAACTGTTCTCTCAATAGCAATCTGAGAAAAACACTAAGCTTTACAGGTTTTGAAGAGACCCTTGGTGTCTGTATCTCTTGAGTTGTTAGAGATATCTAAATCCTCCTGGAAGTCCCCTGAACCAAACTGATTGTCCAGTGTCAAGGTCAAACTAATTTCAAGATATTGTCTGTGAGATTGCAGTTGTGATGCTGAAAAGACACAAAGAGCAGGAGTGTGATGCTTGGCTTGTTCCCTAGCAGACGTACCGGAAGAATGTCCAGCAGATGATGCAGTGTCTCATTCGCAAACTCGCTGCTCTCAGCCAGTATGAGGAAGTCTTGGCAAAGATCAGCTCCACATCCACAGATCGGCTCACGGTCCTCAAGACCAAGCCGCAGTCCATCCAGAGGGATATCATCACTGTCTGCAGTGACCCATACACGCTGGCCCAGCAACTGACTCACATAGAGCTGGTGAGGCCCTTATCACCCTTGCCCTTTGCAGCCACGATTGTGTTTGTTTTGGCAACCAGTGCATTTGCCAGAAGTAGTGGATAAATAATCTACAAAACAGCTGAAACATGTTCTGTTTAGGCATTGCAATATGAACGCCTCTGATATGCTGGGAATTTACTTGTAAACAAATACCAGACAAGACTGGAAAATAGAGTTTTTCCTCATGTTCTGCCTGAAATTAATTTTTCCATAACCCACACAGTCTTCCATTATCTTGTACAGCATTGATCCAAGCAGAAAATTGGCTCTGTTGAGACCTTGATGGTGATAAAAGTATTTTGGGTTAACAGCTTACTTGATAACCTGCATTAAGAAATGGGGGTGGTGCCCAAAGTTAATAGAGGAAGTAGACTGTCCATTACTTTGCATTTTCTTTAATATCGTCAACTTGCTGGATTTGTGTTTTAGGAGCGGCTCAATTATATTGGGCCAGAAGAGTTTGTTCAGGCATTTGTGCAGAAGGATCCTTTGGACAATGACAAGGTAATTAGCCTGTCCTGAGTACAGTGCTTAAAGTAGAAACACAAGTCTTTAAACTGTGACAATGGGTGTTAGACCTTGTCCTTGAAACTATTGTTTTACAGTTTAAAATCAGAAAGGACTTTTTTCATTACCATGTGTGATGCATTGCAGTTTTTCTTGAGCCAGGTCTCTGAGTGTCTTTCTAGTATTCTCATCCTATCACTAACTTTTACCCTCTCCTTCCTCCTTTTTGGGAAATTTAATAAGGCCTTTATAGCAGATACAGATGCAGGCAGTTGTGATGAAGGCAGAAGATGAAAATATGACGGTTTTATTTGTCAGATTAAGCCAGAAGGAAAATAAAAGACAATGCTGTGCTCATGATTCAACAGCAGGAGGGGCAAGAAAGACAGGATGCGTGTCCAGCTTTGCCTCTTGGTTTAAGGTGAATCCCTTATGGCAAGTTTGTGGTAAAGCCCACACATAAAGAAAATAGTACAGGACACAGACTTAAATCAGTGGTACATCTATAAGAATTTTTATTCCAGGGCCTCTAGAAACATTTGAAATTGTTAGGCAAAGATTGTGTCACCCACTGATGAAAGTCCCCTGTGTGAGTTGAGGCAACAGCTGTTTTCCGGCCTTAGAATAGTTTCTCTCGGTACGGGAAGTGAAGGATGTGTTTTGCAATAGCAGGCTGGTGGACTTTGTTGTTTGTGTCTTTTGGAAGGAAGGAAAGAGGGGTTAATGAACCTCTTCAAGTTTGGCCTTGAACTGCAAGATGAGATGAATGTCTTTTACTTTTGAACAATGCGTCGTTCACCCTACTAAAGACCATGGTGTTGTGGGCTTCTAGTTACCTTCTTTGGAAGATACTTAGTTTCTTGATACATGATGCTCCAGAATTTTGTCATACAACTTAATTTTAGGAGAAAATTTTCTAGTCCAGTCCAGTACACCTGGTCTGTCCTTGCTGTATTGATAGCAGTTGGTATTTGCACCTCGTTAATCAGTCCAAGATTGTTATAGAATGTAGCCAGAACCCTTGCTTTGGATTATGCTGGTATGATCATATCCTATCCAGAGCAGATCGATACATTGTAAAGGGAGGGGAAGGTACTTTTATGAATGCATTAGAGTACATATCTATGCCTCAGCTTTTGTAGGACCATCCTAGGAGATTCTGATATTTCTGTAAGGATAATCAAAAATGCCAGTGGCCCTTTCTCTCTTTCTCACTCTCATCCTAGAACGCCTTCCTAATCCATAAACTGAGAATGAAAACTCCATACTGACAAAGTGGGATTCATGTACGTATGCATTTGTTTTTCCTCTAACTCATCAGATCACTTTGCTTTCTCTATAGAGTTGCTTCAGTGAGCGGAAGAAAACACGAAACTTAGAAGCCTACGTGGAATGGTTTAATCGCCTGAGCTACTTGGTGGCTACAGAAATCTGCATGGTGAGAAAATGAATTTTCCCTGCCTCTTAGCTGTCAATGTTATTTTCCTTGCTTTGTGTTACTTATGTCCTTGCTTTCAATCTGTTGAGTCTACACGTTAGATAACTGCCCTCTGTTGTCTTTTCCTATGTAGCCTGTCAAGAAGAAACATCGAGCACGAATGATTGAGTACTTCATAGATGTGGCTCGAGAGTGTTTTAACATTGGCAACTTTAATTCCTTGATGGCAATAATCTGTGAGTCTTTGCTGGGATTTGTGTCCTGTCATTATGGGGCCTGTGGAAATCTGCAAAGAGTGCAGTTTATGAATTATTTCTGAATTATTTTGGGGAATTATTATTTCCTGAATTATTTCAGGAACGTTCAGAATGCTTTAAGTAGCCATAGTGGTGTGACGTGTCATCTTTTTTCTTAAATACGCAAGAATTCATGGAAGATTTTTAATTTATCCTCAGCCAAATATTCGTCTATCAATGCTTAAAAATGAGATACTTACCTAAATAAAGGATTTTAGAGTATTTGAGAAGCTTGTATATCAAGCACTAGAGAAATGTATGATCTGAAAGTAAATCATACAATTTCATTTTCAAGGTTAAGAGATTGGCCTAAAAGACTGAAAGACTTTTCTGACTGCCCACACTAGCTGTAGACTTGGCTACTCCAATTACATCAACTTGCTCTTTTACCTCCTGGAAATTTTTAATTCCAGAAACCTGCTCAGGCAGTAACAAGTTTTTGTTGTTCCAGTTTATAACTGTCATCTTGCTATAATTATTGACAGCTCATTAATAAATGGAGTAGTTTATATGACAAACTAGATGGTCATCCTACATGTCATAGGTGCCCTGTAAATATTTGAATAAAAAGGAAAGAGTTGAGGTCAGTTGGAAGCTAGAGAATACCAGATTTATTTTATTTTATTTATTTATTTTTTATTATTTAGGAGAAAAAAGACACAGAAAAGAAAGACAAAAAGCAAAAGAGACAAACGACAACAGCAAATCCAAAAAGAGTAACATTGTAGACTCACAAAACAAGATGATAGGAACTTGACAATGGTTGCAATATTACATACCTTCAACACGGTTGTTTACATTAACAGATATAGACATGTAAAATTGATCTAATCATACAAGTATTAACCGTTCTTTCTCAGTAACTAATACATTCAGCAGTATAGTCATTTTAGCTATCTTACATATACATATATACAGGTTTATGTCTTTTTTCTTTTCCCTTCCTTCTTTCCTCCTTTTCTCTTTCCCAATTACTTTTACTCTTTGAGTAGTTTCTTACCATTACACAGTATTTATTGTAGATTTTGGATCATATATACTGTTTCAGCTTCTTACACTAGGGAGACAATATGGTGAGAATACAGATTTAATTCAATATCATGATCCAAATAAATTCCCTCTTCACTAGTTCCTTTTTCTGTTTTGCTTGGTTATCATTTTCCCTTTGTACCCATCATAATAATATTGGCCAGGTAGCCATGAAAATAGTGTATAGAAAGATCAGTTCAATCAGGGAGTTGAAAGGTCCATAGTCTAAGTAGTGGAAGATTACTTAATTTCCCTCTTTCATCATTAAGAGAATGTCAAGGCAAGCCATAGGATAGGAAAAAATATTTGTAATACATAGAACTGGTAAACAGCTTGAATCTACATAAAGTTTTATGGGAACACAGCCATACTTGTTTGACTTTGTAGTTACCTGTGATTGCTTATACACCATTAATGGGAATGTTCTGCGGCTGTGACACAGACTCACATGCCTTACAAAGCCTAAAATGTTTGTTGTTCTTTCTTTTACCAAACAAAACAAAACAAAACAAAACACAAAAAGTGCTCACCCTTGCTCAGAGTTATGTTGTTTCTGGGCTGAGGAAAAATTTGCAAGAAGTTATAAATTTGGAGTTTATTACTTGTTAATAATTTGTAGAACTCAGTTACTTATATTTCGTAATGAACGCTATTCATGGCATAAGGTAGAATGGCTTTCCTTATATCTCTATTTTACATTTCTCCTCTCCCTCATACATGTTCAATGGAAAGCTGGAATGAATATGAGCCCAGTCTCGCGGCTAAAGAAGACTTGGGCCAAAGTGAAGACTGCGAAGTTCGACGTTCTTGAGGTTTGTGATACTGTTTGACTGTTAATAATATTTTAGACCCAGAAAGTGATATCCTCTGTGTGTTCTTGCCTCTCAATCAGATAGCACTGCAGAAGAAAAAACCTTATCTAAGGGAAGGAAAGGAGTTTGAACAAGAAATGGGAAAATAAAAATTTTGGACTAGTCCTTCCATAAATAGTGGTGACTATTTTGGGATAATAGACTGGACAAATGCTGACATACAGACCTGGGGTTCTGAAGCAGTTTTACTTCCTAGTTAGTCTCCTAACTTCATTTATTTATCTGTAATGTGCTGGAGAAGAGTTCCTCATCTACCCAAAATATTCATTCATCACTGTTTCAATGAATTTAGTTAACTTATGAAAAGTTTTTGTCATATAATTCTGAGGTTAGTCAGAATTGTGGCACAAGCGTATGTGTGTTAGAACAAAATACATCTCCATATCACCTCAGTGTGTTTGTGCTTTCAGTCTGCTGTCTTTGGAAATAATAAACATTCTTTCCCAAGTTTTCCTCTGAATTGAGAATTATTGTTAGACATATTATGTGATGCTTTATGTAATATATTTATTTTCCTTTTTGCAAAATGGTTTGCTTCAGTTATTTTTGAATGATTTGTTATAAAATGCAAAGAACAGCTTCACTGCTAAGTATCAGATCAGTATACATGGATAACCATCCCTGGCCCATTGACTTTCAAATGAAACCAGGAAGTTTTGCTATTTCAGGTCTTTGTCAACAGTTCTAGGTCTGATCTCAATAATTAGCCTAGATAAGTTTGGTTTAGGTTTAACATCATCACAGCTGACATCAGCTTTTAAAAATAAACCCAATATTGGAAAAGAAAACATTTATATTCTGATGTTTTGCATGCTTGAGTGAATGAAAGGAGTAAACCCTATTTCTTTTTTTTTTTTTTTTGCGGCACCGGGGATTGAACTCACAACCTCACGCCTGCCAGGGCAGGCGCTTAAGGCACTGAGCCAAACTCCCGGCCCTGGTTTTTCGAGGCAGGGTCGCATTATGTAGCTCAGGCCGGCCTTGCGCTCGCGTTGTAGCCCAAGCTGGCCTCGAACTCACAACGCTCCACCTACCTCAGCCTCCCGAGTGCTGGGATTAAAGGCGTGCGCCACCACGCCCGGCTAATAAACCATATTTCTAATGAGTTCTCATACTTACTTAGAACTTTTTTTTGTATAGTTAAATGTGTGGTTGTGTAAACTTTTTCAGGTAAGAATTCATGGCTGATATTCTTTCCTCTACAG